>NCQV01101483.1:3215-19809 GCA_002740545.1 Lophocereus schottii
ACTTTCTCTACAAAGTAAGCTAAAAATGACTTAAGAACGTGGTGTCCCTATCTGACACCATACTCTTGGGAATGTCGTGAAGTCTCATAATCTCTTTGAAGTAGAGGTTTGCAATTTGGGAAGCATGATCGGTGCTATGGCTTGCTAAAAAGTAAGCCATTTTTGAAAACCTATCCATCACTACTGTAATGGAGTCCCTGTGCCTTTGAGTCCTTGGCAAACTAGTGATGAAGTTAAGGCTCACATCCTGCTAAGGAGCTTGAGGTACAGGAAGGGGAGAGTAGAGACCTCAAGGCCATAGATGACTCTTGGCAAATTAATAAGTGGAACACCTCTTGATAAAGTGTTCTACATCCTTGCACATCTTCGGCCAGTAGTAATGATCCTTGAGCATTGAGCAAGTCTTCTCTACACCAAAGTGTCTAGCCAAAGGTCCTTCATGGAGTTCTTGAATCAAGAGGGCTACAAATCCACTCTTAGAAATGGAAAGCTTAGGTTTCGTTGAATAGAAAACCATCTTCTAGATGGAACAAACTTGAGCATGGCTGGAGCATTTATCAAGGATTCCTTGAAACCATCATCTTTAGCATACATCTTATTCACGCACTGAAAACCAAGCACCTTGGTCTAACAAAGTAGAGAGTAGAAGATACCTCCACAATAATGCATCCATCCCTTTGTTTATTTTGTTGGCTTTGTGGTGAATTATAAAATGGAAGGATTGGAGATACTCCACCTATTTGGTATACCTGGGGTTGAGCTTGTGTTGGCCTTATATGAACTTGAGTGCCTCATAATCCAAGTGCAATATGAATTCTCCTCCCACCAAGTAATGTCTCTAGTGCTCCAAAGCTCTCACTATGGCATAAAACTATTTATTATAAGTGGAGAAATTTCTCTTGGCATCATTCAGGTTTTTACTAAGGAAGGCAATAGACCTCTTTTCTTGAGATAAAATAGCCCCTATCTCTACTCCAAAGGTATCACACTCAACTTTAAACACCTTGGAGATGCTTGGAAGGGCTAAAATAGGAGCACTAGTGAGTTTGAGCTTGATTTCTTCAAAGGCCAATTGAGCTTGCTCGTTCCACTCAAACTTCTTAGCCTTAAGTACTTTGGTCATGGATGCCATAATGGAGCTAGTTCTTGACAAACCTCCTATAGAAGGAAGCTAAACTGTGAAAACTTTGAAGTTGTTGAATTGAGGTAGGAGTAAGCCATTCACAGATGGCCTTGATTTTCCTATAATCCACATGGATGCCTTGAGCTAAGACCATATATCCTAGAAAGATGACGTGCCAAGAGAAGAAGCGACATTTCTCCAAGTTCTATAGAGCTTTTCTTGTGATAAGATACTAAGAACTTGATTTAACTGATGGGCGTGTTCTTCCTCATTCTTGCTATACACCAAGATGTCATCAAAGTACACAACCACACATTTGCCAATGATAAGTGTAAGTATATAATTCATGAACCTCATAAAGGTGCTCGGTGCATTAGTCAAATCAAAGGGCATCACAAGCCACTTATAAAGTCTTGCTTTGGTTTTGAAAGCTGTCTTGTATTCATGTCCTTTATAGATCTGCATTTGATAATATCCACTTCTAATATCAATTTTAAGAAAGATGGTGGATCCATATAACTCATTAAGAAGATCTTCCAACCTTGGGATAGGATAGCGGTATTTGATAGTAATCTTGTTGATTGCCTTACTATCCACACACATTCACATGCTACCATCCTTCTTGGGCACTAGCAAGGCCGCGATAGCAAATGGACTTGAGCTCCCTCGGCTCAGGCCCTTGGTTATGATATCGTCAAATTGCTGTTGAACTTCTTGTGTTTCTTGAGGATTCATTCTATAAGCTGATTTATTTAGAAGGGTTGAATCGGGAATGAGGTCTCTTTGTGTTGAATGGATCTTTTGGGAGGTAGGCTATGGGGTATTTCATTTGGGAACACATGCTCAAAGGTTTGTAGAAGTGGAGTAAGCAAAGGGTGAGAGTGTTCCTTAGCTTCAACCGAATCTTAGTCTATCAAGATCCACTCTTTATAGGCTTCAAAATCATGGAGTTAAGATTGAAGTAGGGTGGTGGGAAAGATATCCATCTTTGGGGTGTCTTGGGGTTTGTTTTCTAAGGTAGATTTTAGAGGGGTAAGTGTAATCTTCTTGTTATCTTTAGCAAAGGTATAGGCATTCAACCGACCGTCATGCATGACTCTCTTATTAAAAAGCCAAGGTCTTCCCAAAAGGATGTGACAAGCATCCGTGGGCACAATATCACACCATAGCTCATGCTTGTAATTCTTTTTAACGGATAAAGCAAGCAAACACTGAGACGATATATACATGCCCTTACCTTGATTGAGCCATTGGATGGTTTATGGGCTAGGATGAGGTGAGATCGCAGGCTTGAGCTTCTCCGCCATGTTTTTGGATGCCATGTTAGCACAACTTCCCCCCTTCAATGATGAGAGAGCACACCTTCCCATTCACGATGCATCCAGTATGAAGGATGCTCTCCCTTTGTTTAGCTTCTTCTAGAGCTTCATCATCTGGACCCTCCTCAACTTCTTTTAGGGCTTCATTCAATTAAAGCTCCTTCTCTTCTCCCTCTTTTACCTCTTCTAGCTCCTGAAAAGAAGCTTGGTATTTGGCCAAAGAAATCACCCTCTTATTAGGGTAGTCGGATGTAATTTGACCGTGGCCTAGACATCTAAAACACCTTCGTTCTCCATAGGTTTTGGTGGTGGTTTAGGCAGAGGTTGTGGGGTAATAGGTGGTGGGGGTCTTGGGATTGTGTTTGGGGTTGTTTTCGGAGTGAGGTATGGGCGTTTTTGAATGGAGTAAGGTCGTGGGCTAGGGTTGGCACTCCTTTGACTTTGATTCTCTTTGTAGTTCAACCTTGTGAGCTAGAGTGCTTAGATCATCTAGTGTGGAATACGGGTGTAGCTCCATAACATGAGCAACGTTTTTCATCTAATCTACTCAAGTACCTTATCAATGTTTGAGATTCATCCTCCTTCAAATCACACTTTAAGAGAAGTTGTTCAAAGTCACTAGTGTACTCCTCTACACTCTTGGACCCTTGTTTTAGGTGATGAAGTTTAAGGAAGCTGTCTTAGGGCTAATGGGAGGGGAGGAACTTAGACTTAAGTTTGGCTTTCATTTTATCCCAATGTTGATATTTCCTTTTCCCTTCCTAACGCTGTTAGAAATTACATTGGACCACCAAACAGAAGCATATTGTCTAAGCTTTAAAGCGACTACCTTTACCTTCTTATCTTTCGGAATGTCTTTGAACTTAAAGGATCTTTCTACAATTTGAAGCCAATATAAGAAGAGATCTAGATCTAATAGGCCTTCAAATTCGGAGATATCGAGTTTAAAGTCATGATAACGCCTTTCTTTAGGCCTACGGTGTCTCCTAGGCCTTCTTGCATCATCTTCACTTGAGTCTCCAACTGGGTTACTTTCTCCTCCTTCTTCGTTCTTGCATAAGTTGGCCAAGTTGAAATTGCAAATACTTAACGCTTCCTTTAAGTTCGGCATTCCTTTTCTATGCTTGTTCCGCCATTTGCTTTGGGGTGAGACTAGAAGACATGTTTGAGAGGGTTCTTTGTGCAATAGTTTGTGTTGAGCTAAAGGTTGTGTTTAGGCTTATGAAGCCATGACCACAAAAGGGTAGCCAAGCTCTGATACCACTTGATGTATTCTAGCCTCACTAAACAACTCAACAACAAATGAGAGTAAGAGATAGCTACGCGTAGAATGTAAAAGTCCAAACAGAATGCATTCACACAAGAGAATGAAGGGATAAACAAATAAGTTTACTAGAGACAATCCAAGGGAGCCATTATTGTTCACACTTGGGCAATCTTCTTAGATCATTTAGGTTATAGAAACACCCTTTCAATGAGATAAAGAGACCCAGGGACCCACTTGACATGCTAAGCTCAAGATATAACACTAGGATTTCAGGAGAGAAAGTTTCAAACTCAATGTTCATTGGTAGGGGCTGGCTTTTGAAGACTTCCTGATAGCCATTCAAACCCCCAAACTCAGCTATAGGCCAAGTGGTATACTAGGGAAAATTAAAGATCAAGTCAGCCTCCCTAAGTACATTATAGCAAGCCTAATCTCACTTGGTCACATCATTAGAACTAATGATTTAATTAAATGAAGTGTCAAGCTTACAAAGCATCCTATTACATCAATACAATTCAAAATCAGCAAGTTGCACAAGTAACAGCCCCAAGAATAAGACACATCTACAGTATGTAACTGGGTAAAAAGGATTATCCTTGCACTTTCAGTTGGATAATAGTAGCTCAAGAGGGTGCTTTAGAGTAAATTTGGGCATGCTATTTTATAATTTTTTTATGACTTCTTTCACGCCCTAAAGTTTCATAAAATTTGGAATCAAATTGATCAACTTAATTCCCCTACCCTCTGACCTGCGCTGGATTGCACCTGGAACTATAGCACTGGAAAGAACTTGCTAGTTAACCCTCCAATTGATGTCCAAAAGATTTAGAACTTGTTTTATTTGAAAGATAACTACTTAAAGTTAAGGAGAGTGGCCATAATAGCCTTCAACACCTTCAGTAGCTTGCACCAAAAGATGCACAAACCCGGGCTAATTTTTGGATAAACTAGGCAATAGGCTATGGGACTATTTCAAGAAGTTTTTGACCAATGCATGGACTTGCTTTACCTCCTGGTGGTTGAGGGCTCTTGTTGCCTTGATGGATGGTCTTTAAGAGGTTCCAAAGGATGGGGATGGTTCCCATCAGTAATGTTTTTTATTATTTTTTTTCTCATTTTCCATAAAGAAACAACGAGAGGGAGGGATGGAAGGAAGTTGAGAACTCATATCTAAGGCTAACTCAAGTACGTAATAACCAGTAAAGAAGATTCCCCTACTCTAAAGTAAACTCAGAGAATTGGAGGCAATGTTAACATGAAACCCACAAATCACGATTATGAAACAAACGAGAATCCTAAAAATTATTTTAATTCACTTAAAATTCAAGAGAGAAAGAGATGGAAACTATCAAAAAAATATAAAAACAAATACACAGTAAGCAACAAGGTTCATGGGGAAAAGAACCAAAGCTTAAAGGACGAAACCCATGATGTTTGAGCTGTATAAAGAGTAAGTCGGGAATAAACTGAAAGCAAAAAAGCCAAAAGGTAAATGGAGGTAGATGGGACTTGGGTCTCAATACAAAAGATGAATCAATTGAAAACAAAGGGTTTTTTCATAAAATTCTTTAAATTGTGACCGGGTTCAAAATTTCAGGAGCCAGTATTGGACCCAGTTATAACCTAATCCTAATTTTTGGAACTAGTCCCACAATTAGTTTAAGCAGGTCTGGGTTTGTATCCGTCGGGTCCAAGTTAGTTACTGGGTAGCCAATTTTTTTTCTTATCCCTCATCGGAACCATACATTTCCCCATTCTTGATCAATTGATGTTAAACTCTCTTTGTTCACTAGTAAGGACGAACACGTTAAACAAATAAGATAAATATTGTAATATAAGTATTATAATCGAAGCAAGAAAGTGAGGACCAATCACTACATAAGGATGCCCTATGATGCTCTAACCCATATGCTTTCCCTGTTCATCGTGCTCTGAAGCTTTGTTCATTGTTCCCCCCTTTTTTGTCGTTTCCATTTCTTCATCTTCTCTAACTCAATGAAAAGTTTGATAACTGGTGCCATGCAGTGGAGGACTGAAGGTGGCGTCAGCTTGACTAATCTAAATAGGATCTTGATCGGTGACATAGAGGCCCTTCAAGTCAGACAATTTTGATGACAAAATTCAATAGTTGTGACATTAAATCAATTTGCCTCATTTCTTCATTGCCTAAAACTCCCATGATTTCCCTCTTTTTTTTGAATTCCATCTTTTTTTCTTTTCTTTTAACAAAAGGAAAAGTTAAAGAAGCAGAGCTTTCATTTGGTTTATCCATAATATCTCCGTTGAATCTTCCTTTTATTAGTGGAATTTCCTGTGAAGTGGAACTATGTTTGTTTTCTGGGAAATTTGTTGGCCCAATTTTTTTTTCTTTAAAAAAAATTTACACTTGATTATGTTTATGCATTGGTTGAAAACTTCCAGTGATTGTTTATGCGTACTTTTCATTAGTCTTGTGATATTTTTAATTTGTTTTTCTTTTTGGTAGAAAAAGAAAGATAGCTTCTTCGTGTAACCATGGCATTTTTCTTGAACTTTATTTGGGCAATTCAAGCAAAATTTCCCTAGAATATTGCCCCAATCATGGGTAAAACCTTATTGTAATTTTGCAACAACTCAGCTTGGCTTGCGGCTGATAAGTGGTCAGATGTACCCAGTTCCCTTCTTGGTTGTTCACACTTTCCAAAATTTTAATGATGTTTAAGTTTTTTTTTGTAAAGGTAAATTTTGATAATCTCGTCTTCATTGCTTAGTGCCATGACGAGAACGACAGATACCACATTTCATTTTGTTGCCTTTCATTACATGTTTTTTTCCCCTTTTTCATTGTTGTCCTCTTCTTTTTCTTCTTAAGCGCTTAAACTTATGCTTTTTCCTAATAGGGAAAATTGTGTGGGCAAGGGGCATTTACTCTTCCAATTAGATGGAAAAGTGAGGTTGACTTTTAAGACGAGGAATTGTTCTTCCCTATAAATTCGATTTTCATAAGAGAATCCCTCATTTGATCTAGTCAAAGTTGACATGACTTTCTCCTTTCGGCCGTAACTCCTTTAATATGATAGTAAAGGCATGACTTCTCGAATCAAATAGCAATGATGGCAGTCCTCCAATTAGATGACAAAGTGAAGTTGACTTTTAAGACAAAGAATCGTCTCTTCCCACAGATTTGATTCTTCACAAGAGATTCTCGTACTCAATCTAACTCGAATCAAGTTCACTTTCTTATTCTAGGCATGAATCATCCCATTAGATCCTTCTTTGCTTGTGACTCCTCTAATTAGACAACAAAAAGAGATCGACTTTTAAGCTGAGGATCATTTCTTCTCGTAGATTTAATTCTTCACTGGAGACTCCCTCACTTAATCTACATATAGTGAACTTGAATTTCTTCTTTTCATTGCGACCTTTTGGTCAGATTCTTCTTCCAGCGGGCACTCTTCTATTAGATAATGAAATAATGCCAACTTTTTAGACGAGGAATTATTTCTTCCCATGGGTTTGATTCTTCACAAGAGGCTCGCTCACATAATCTAGTTAGAGTTAAATTGACTTTCTTCTTCTAGTTGTAACTCCTCTTATCAGATAGCTAAGGCATCACCATTCTAATTAGATAGTGAAGGCATGAACCCTTTAATAAGATAACTAGAGAATGGGTTCTATAACCAAAAAATGAGGCATGACTCGTTCGATTAGACAACCAAGACACAACTCTTCAATTCAAATAGTAAAGGAACCACCTCTCCCATTAAGTAATGATATGAGATCAACTTTTAAGATAAGGAATCACTTCTCTAAATAGATTTGATTCTTTGTAGGAGACTCAGTCATTTAATGTTGTTGGTTGCTAGTGCCCGAATTAAAGGAGGGACCGTTGACTTGAAGAAAAATGCTTATGTTGCTACTGCCCAACATGAAGAAAGTGGATAACAAAGTGGATAAATATCCCTACATTATCAGTATTACTAGCTTAACAACAGAGACCACCGACTTAAAAAAGAAGGCCACTAACTGGTCTCCTTAATTATTGAGCTTGCATGTGCATATCATTGCCCATGCATATTATTATATATTTTGAGTGCCTGTCATGATTCCATGATGCGTAGTTTCCTAGGTTTGAAAGATAAATGTATCACATTGGTTCGAAGCTCACTAGACGTTGAAATGATATCTAAATTATTAGACCTTGAGTTGTACTCAGTTTTTCTAAACATTGGCATGAGCTCAGGAGACAATTTACCTAATTATATCTCCTTCATGCCATAGGCTAAACACTTTGTGCTACTAGACTCTGATGTATATACTTTTACATATAGCTGTAAAGTGTTGTTTGCAACCCACTTGAGTCGGTTGATATTATTATGTGGTTAAACTACTTGAATTTTATATCTTACGTAAGAGATATGACGGATCACATTCATGGAGCTAAAGAAGCAAAGTGAGATCACGATATTATTAACCTATATTGTATTTGACATATATGCCTTACTATATCTGTGTGATGTAAGAAAAATATTTTTTTGAACATGCATATATGTCTGTATATGATAACCATATCAAGTGCTTAAGTCTTACTTGAATCATGTGCTTCAATGTACTTTAAATGTTATATATGAATTCATGGCACATTTGATAGTAATTCTCTAGTTGCTTGAATCTCACTCACATATAGTACCATGACTATAAAGGACAAGCATATCAAGTTCCGAAGTCATTGCGTGTTTAGAGTTTCAAAGTTATAATTTAGTATTCTTGAATTAGTTTGATCAAGGACCTTTGCAAGCATGCTAGTAGACTACCCATATCAGTGTTACAAAAAGTGGAAAACATGAAAACTATTTTGAATGATTTTGTGACACTAAGATCAGTTTTATTGGATCTGGAATACTATTGTGGAATTATTAATTATGAAAAAAATGCATTTATATGATGGCATATATAGCTCAAATCATTACTGAAAATTGTCCTAATTCTATCCTTCATTTGGCTATATTATTAGCCATTGAATGATTGTGTGTTGTCTAATGTACTTAATTAGGTTAACTAAGTTAATCTTAATTTAACTAATGAATTATTTTACTAATTATTATGTGCTTAATGTTAGAAAGCAAGATTAATTTTTGACAATCACTAACATACTTGGTGGTGTTTTGTGGAAGTAAATAAAGCAAAGGTAAATAAATTCCATTTTGAGACAGGGCCAAAAGCAGCTTCATACAAAAAGCAACCTGGAGTCAAATTATGGTAGATGGAAGTTGTCAACATCAATAGCTTACAAGCAACTTGCTTGCCTTATCAAATAAAAAAAAAACAATGGCTATGACAGCTAATGAAGGCTAAAATCTTGTCTCTTAGATGCAAAAGAAGCTAAGAGTTGATGGTGAAAATCTGTAGAAAAAAGCAACAAGGGGCAATTGCCAAGACCCTTAAAGCAGTAACTAGCCATTGGAGAGATGTTTCAACAAAATATTCTAAAGGCTCCAATAACTACGTTCTTTGGCATCCTTTAATGGTCTACTGCACAAAGCCTATAAATAGAAGACCTTGTTGACGAGGAAGTGTGGAACACTAAACCACATTCAAGAAATATTCTAAAAAAATGTTATCACTTTGAAGATCATTGTAATCTTTGTATACACATTGAGAATTCTTTGTGAGGCAAAAGGGTTGGGAGAGCTTTGCCTATAAGCAAGAGGGTTGGTTTGAAGAGTTATCCTACTTCAGGGGGTCTTAGGTAAATCACTTCAAGTGAGACTTGGAGCTTGTTCCTTGTATAGCAAATGAGTTGGGAGAACTTAGGTTCAAGCAAGTAAGATAGCTAGGGTACTATCCCCCTTAAGAGGGTTATTAGGTGAGCTTCCCTTAAGTATGACTTAGGGAGTGCTTTATATCAAGGTCCTTAGGTGGACACTTGGCTGTGTAATCTCAGTGAAAATTAATATAACTTAGTTGAATCCTAAGGAGAATGTTTGGGGGGTATAGCCCAGTTGGAGGATGAACCTTGTTAGAAAACAAAGTATTCCTTTATTTTTTATAATTTACATTCTGATTAGTGTCCTTTAGTTATTCACTCAGTGCCCTTTATTGCATCAAATTCTATTTAGTGCTTAACTTTTAGTATGCAAATATGTGCTATTACCCTATTTACTCCCCTTCTACTGTGATCTAGCCTACCTTAGGACCAACAATTGGTATTGGGCCCAAGCTATTTAAGAGACTTAACTATCTATATGGAGATACCTTGGCTAGTTTTCTAAGTAAGTTTGTTGATTGTTTCCTTATCTTTGATAGTGCTAACTTCTCTTTACAGAACTGCAGGATAAAGTTGAGTTGGGATTATTTTCAGAGACTTAAGAACCCTACACATTTTAAAATATTTTTTGACTAATGGCATTTTTGATGTTGTTTGCTCATTTGGCATAACAAAACATATAGGGAGAAGCTTTTGGTGATATATGATGGAATGAGCCAAAATATCAACTATTCAAAAATGGATGAACTTCATAATGATTTCCTTGATATGAAAGAAGTTATAAGTATGTGTCTACTAGTAAATGTTTAGGAGAGTGATGAAGACATAAGAAGTGCAAGCAAAGAAATTAGTGAGAGGAGCCTGAAGAGGCCAAGTCCTTAAAGAGACCAAATTACAAGGCCTTAAAGAAGTTCAGTTCCTTAGGAAAGACATTTTCTTTTCAAAACAAGAAAAACAAAAGATTTATAAAACTTTTTTGATTTACACAGGAAGGTTAAGGACCTTAGCACTAAGAATTATATTCAAAACGTATATAAGTGTGATACTCATAAAAAAGGTCTTTTAAAATTGATTACATGCAAGAAAATATAGATAAAGTAAGTGGTTCTCATTGCATTTCCTTTAACAAAGAAGATCTTGGATACAATAAACCCAACACGAAAGTTTCTCCTAAAATTTCTTTATCAAAATGACATCTCATAATGAAGGTAAGAGTATTTTAAGGTATCCTATAATGAATTTTTAGATATGCTCCAATCATTCAAGGATGAGGAAAGATATCAAAGTAACTCTAACTAGAAATGAGGGCAGAGAAACTTTATTTAGCCTAAAAATCATAGTGGTTGTAATCCTCAAGTGATAGAAATTTGGGTTGCTAAAGGAACAAGTCTACCTAACATGGTTACATATAACCTTAGACCCATATTTGATGTCAAAGGTGCCATGAGAAAGGTTTGTATTTGATTTTGTAGGGAACACTTAACATCCAATGAAAAGGACACAAGATATTATAACTTTGGATGATCAAGAAACTATGGATGAAGGCATTGATAAATGCATCAAATATGAACAAAGGTAGAGATCAAGGCTAATCTTAAACCTAATGTGACCAAGCTCCAAACTCTGGTCTCAAGGACCTTAATCAACGATTAGAAATCAAAGGACCATAAATCAGAGATATCTAAGTAAGACCATAACATAAGATTGCACACTCTTCCTATGAGGTAACAAAAATTCAAATTTGCAGTGGGATGAATATATTGCTTAGATATTACGTAGTTCTTTGTGATTGTTCATTGATATGACTAATGTGTTTGAAAAAGTTTGTCTAACTTTTTCCATTGTTAAGGACTTGTCATATCTATTTGAATTATCATGAACTAATATCTTTTAAAGAAGGGAACTTAAATAATGTGGTATACAATCTTCTGAGTTATGTCATTGCATATATGGCATACATCACATATGTTGATTTGTCCTTGAGAGATTACTTACTTTATGTGTTGAATTCTCACATAAACTCATGTGCGAAGCTGTATGATTTACTATTTTATAGTTCAATATTTATACCTTGACTTACTCATAGTTCTTCAATTTCATGCTATAATTGGTTGTCTTATCATATGAGTCCTAGCATGATTTTTGAATTTCTCTAATATGCTTACTTACACTATGACTTGATTACATCATAGAATGTTTAGGTGATTAGAGTTTAATTATGCAAAGTTATAAAGTATCTCTTGAATAATTTATGATCAAATGAATGATCATATGATAGAGTTAGCTTGATCCATTGATTGGATCACATATTAGATATATGCCTTTGAATATTCCTATCATATTCTCATGCCACTATGGATTGTTCGACACTTAAACTTGAGTAATGAATTAAGGGAAAAGCCCTCTCTTAGTATTGACATATTCTTTGAGTGATTTGAAAAAGTTGAAGGACTTAAATGTAATCCAAGGATCTTGAGTCAAGTTTTAAGGTCAAAGCGCATATTAATACTTAAGATGATTGTGCTCAAGGATCTTGAAACAAAGTCAGATTTTATGTTCACCACACATCATGATGCAAGCTTGAGAATAGAAATCAATACCATGAAGTCAATAAGAAATTAGAGTAAACCCAAATAGATTAAAAACCACATTAATAAAAGTTAGTGTCCCTAGAAAGGCAATGACTAAGAGACTCTCAATATCCTTGAGCATCTCACATTAGCAAGAGACATTAATGAAATTTCTCAACTATCTGCTTATAAATGAGAAGTAAGTTTACCTTGATGACATACTTTTTAGAGATCCTTAAGCTCATGCATTTAGCCTAATCTTTCAATGCTAAGGCTAAACTTGATCTAATTACATCATTCACTTTCTTGACTGAAATGTTAAGTTAAAGATGGATTGAATGTCCTTCATCAATGAACTCTAAAAGTGACCAAGGCCCACCAAAAGAGTGGTTAGAGTCACTCTGAAAATAAGAATGATCATATCGAAGGGTTGCTTGAAGAAAACTGCTCATGGGATATTCAAAGTGCAAAAGCCTAAGATCTTATATCTCTTGCCCTTTGGACACAAGTGCTCCACAAATAACAATCATAAGGAGAACATTGGAAAATTTGGTCCAAGACATGATGCAGGCATCTTTATTAGGTATTGCCATCATGGCAAGGCTTATACGGACACAACACGAGAACCAAGGTGGTTAAAGAAAGCAGTCATATTGTATATGAAAATGTTAGCTTATTTCTAAGATTTGAAGTTAAGCAAGTATAAAGATAAAGAAGAGGTTGCAACCAAATCTAATAAGGCTACCAATTAAGTAAACTTTAGGGCACATTGAATCAAGTTGTAAAAGCAGTTAAGGAGCCTGAAAGTGAACCTGCTAAAGACTTGAAGTGAGACAAGCAGTGATCAATGATCTAAAAAATTTCAAGAGCCAAGAAGAGGATTCGTATATCAATCATAACATCCCCTCACACTTAGAACATAGGAGACAATGTCAATGTTGCAACATTGAGCTTGAACACTCAAAATCAAGGACTTTGAAACTGGGCAGAAAGTATATTTATAGTTTGGTCAATAATCATAGCAAAGTGTTCTGCTTACATTTTAAATTCCTTTAATGCAAATGATTAATGGATGTCCTATACGTAGTCATGTGCTTAAATTGATCTTGAAAGAGAAAGTAATAAGATATTTCTAAGTATTGGTACTCACATGTTTCTACATCTTATTGTGATATATGAACTATTGATTTTTGTATGCATAAATAATTATACATGATTTTCTTATGACTCTTGCACACTTGCATGATTAATGTTTGATATTATTTTCCCTTGAGTTAGATCCAATGTTATTACATGTTCTTAGAGTGCTTTCTCTTATATAACTTGTGTTTCTTACGTGGGCATGTGTCATATGGGTTGCCATCTATTGAACCTTGAATATTCTCAAAGTCATACGCTTGACCTAATGTAAAATTCTATTTTTAAGGACCCTAAAACTTAGTTAGAAACATCAATGCGTGCTTTATATCCATATTCTAATGATCATGCTTATAATCTCCTAGATGCATGATATCTTTGATTAATTAAAAATGTCATGCTTATCATGTTCAAAGGGCATTGACCACTTATGCCTTAATGTTATATTGCCTTATATGGTTTGGTCACTAGAAGTTTCATGATATGCATATAGTTGTCACATGCAAAATATTAATTGATCTCATGAAGTATATACATGCATGTGCTAGATATTATGCGACTTAGAATTCTCTATATTGATTTTGATTGATTACTTGTTTAGATATTGGACTCACTAATTCACATATTGAAATAATTGACATTTTTATGCCTACTTTGGTGTGATATATATCTTGAATGGTTGAAAATGTATGTACTATATTTTCCGAATGCTTATGCATTATGTATCCTTTGGTTGAGTTTGAGATACTGATTACATGCTTTACTTAAAGCTCTCACTTGCTTAGATGACCTCTTTGAGGACGAGACAATTTAATCCATAGTGTGTGGTCCGCCACACCATATGTGGCTATACAACTCTTAATGCTATGTTATGATTAGCCACATAGATAAGTTTATACGATGAATATTCTCCTCGTACGTTATGAGTTTTATTTAATTAACATAACATTAGTATGATTATCCTAAATGCATGATTGAGGGGGAACTCTCTTAGATTTAACAACTTTGACAAAAAGATTAAGGTTACATGATCAAAAAAGATCATAAAGACGCTTTAAGGAACAACTTTGACTAAATATCAAGGTTGACATATCTTCTCTAAACTTGAAATTTGATTAGTGATCAATGATGTATATCAAGTCACCATGCAAAAGTGAGAAAAGAGGTCGATAGTATGAAGCATAGGCAAAGTTTAGTTAATGCCTACCACCAATGACATTGATGATCACTAGTCAAAGTGTTCATCAGTGACACAAGTTCGGTTGATCTATCTAGCTTAATTGACTAATTGATTATAATTGCTCAATGATATGATCATTTTAATGCCTATACTTCACTGTGATATATATCACTATATAGCAGAGGCATGCGAACTAAACAATAGTAACACATGTGAGTAGGAAGAGTTTGTATGGCAATCTGTGCCTTGTTAGGGGAAAATCTGTACGACAGAAGTTATGGTTACAATCTATTTTAAATAAAGTAAGCAATACCTTAGCTCTTTATTGTCAGGGCCCAACATTTATTGGTAGGCATTGATTGAGTTTTCAAGCTTATCGATCCAAACTTTTCCTCTACAATCAGAGTTTAGTTTACCTTGTTTCTACTGAGCAAGTATAGTTTCCAATGCCTTATGTGGGCCAATTGGGTCACGCATAGTTGGCTATGTCTTTTTTCATCTCTTATTTACCAGCTACCTTCTTTCTTTCTTTTGATATTTCCAAAATTCATCATACTTGTTTAGGTCATTAGGTTAGAACATTAACTTGAACTTCAGCAATTTCTGTCTATGTGGAAAGAGATAATTTAGGTTTGAATAATTTAAAGGAGCCATAAGAAGCCTCATCAAGGTTCTGGACTTAATGATGTGATTCATGCCTTAAAGGAGTTGAACTTATTCTGTTTAATGTATAGTTGTGTTGTTCTCTTTTGCTCTAGTCATGCCCTCACTATATTTGTGATCACTTTAGTTAATATCACATACACGACTATATGATTTTACCTCTGGTTGATATAATTGATAATGAATGTTGTACCATGTATGTTTGCTTGATATGACTTGATGGATCATGACCATCTTTTATATTGCTTGAATGTGAATGAGTTATATGAATTATATGCTTGATAGCCATATAACTTAACCATGATGACTTCATGTTTATCATGCTCACATGTTACTGAGTAGACAACTAGGGTGAAACACATCTTGAAATGTTAAAATAATATTTTTTATTACTTGATATACCTACACTTAAACTAAGCTCTATTGACTTGCCAATAGAGGATCTAAGAATGTTATTTCAATTGTTTGTGATCATCAAAATAGGGGAGATTATTAAGTACAATCAATATAGTCGAGGTCACTGAAAGAAGAAAAAGCCAAAGCAACACTCAAAAGAAGAGAGAAAGTAGGGAAGTCCAAAACTAGCACAAGTAGAGTAAATAAGATAAACTAGCTTGAATAAGGATAAGACGCACCACCTTAACTAATGCTTGGGCTTTTAATCACTCTTAGAGATAAGGCACACCACCTTAAGCTAGATTAAGGCTTACTTTATCACCACTTTGTTTAGCCAAAACAAAGATAAGAAAGAAACAGCTTGAAAAAAGAAGGAGCTAACCTTAATTTTTATCAAACACCAAATCTTCCTTTTACAACTCCAAAGAATCACACATATGGGGGGAAGGGACTTAGAGCGATTACACATATCCTAGGGGGTCAATTAGGGTAGCCAATTAGAACTAAGAGACTAAAAAGCAAGCTAGTACAAAAGGTGAAAAGGACAACCTGCCTGTCACTCTCAGAACATAACACACGATTTCAAAAGGCCATATCTGCCAAATACTCACCCAAAATGGGTGAAATAAGATTTATAGGAAGGCCAAGGGCTCTCTTTTATATGCATCAATTTGGACATGCATTAAGGGTTCCATTTGGAGGTTATATGACAAAACATGAAGGTGGTGCAAACTAGATAAATTTTGATGCTTTTTAAGTTTTTCCTCCATTTGACTTATTACTCCTAATTTCACATAGACTTCTTTTGATGCCCTTAAAGCCAACATAAAAAGGTTCCTAAAAAGGTGGACTTGAGCTCCACAAACCATGTGTAAGCTTGAATAATCAAGCCCACTAAACTAGGTTGTTTCAGCCCTTCTTGGACATTTTTTACGCTTAGGATCTTTTGTAATATTTGAGCCAATACTTGTGACGTAGGAGCTAAATCTTAACTCTCTTGGATAGCTTTGGAAATGACTAAGCCTTTAGTAGCTTGATTCATATTGATCTAAGCTCTTGATCTTTGGTCAGATCAATCATTCTCTTTCATAACGTCCTCTATTCCATCTATTAGATAAAGGTCCTTATCTTGCTATTATTCCTCCTCATGAGCCACGCCTTACTCGGGCAAGGTAAAGACCGAATGGTTTGGA
>NCQV01101488.1:8907-24263 GCA_002740545.1 Lophocereus schottii
GGTGTTGAATGTTACCTCAGTTTCTCAAGGTGGTGGATGTTTGGGAGCTTCGAGGTACTCTTTGTGGGACTTGACATGAAATCCCAGCGTCTTGTGTGGTTCTTGCCTTCTTCTTTGGCGCCAGGATGGTGCAATGTAGATGGGTAAAAAGCTTAAAAAATCAAACTAAAGAAAATGAGGAGAAAAATGTTAGAAAATGAAAATTTTGAGTAAAGGGAAGAAATGGTGAAGAAATATGGAAGAAAAATGCAAGTTGGAAGAGTAAAAAGTGAAAATGGAGTTTCAAAGGTTGTGGGTATGGAGATGGGAAAAATGAGAGAGAAAGAAGGCTTAAAAATGAAAAATAAAGGGAGATTTGGGATTAAAGTGAAGAAAGTATGTGAAAAGGGAAGAAATTTGATGGATTTTGGTGGTGAATTGAAGGTTTCAAGTGAAGTGGTTATACAGATTTTAGAGAGATAAGGGAGTGTCTAGAAAGAGAGGGCTGAGTTTTGAGGAAGAAGATGAAAAAATTTGCAGTCCAAGGGCCTTAAAAACCCTTGACTGCAGATGCAGGGCTCAGCATAGACTATGATGGTGTCCACGGACTGTCCATGGTTAGTTGTGGTCCCCTTTTTTTATTCTCTTCTCTCTTTTTTAATTTTATTTTGTAGAGCCTTCACAGACTATAGTAGGTATCATGAGGTGTCTGTGGAGGTTCTAAAAACCTTTTATTGTTGCCTTTTTGTAATTTTATTGATTTTCTAGTGGTGGTTTTAAATAGTAAAAGCACAAAATACAACAAAAAGAGAACATAAGAAGGAAAAAGAAAAACAAACACTTGGGTTGCCTCTCAAGAAGCATTCGTTTAAGGTCGGGAGCTCGACCTTTATACTATTCTGGTTCGGGTTCAATGAGAGTGTGGGTATCGGACTCCCCCACAACATGTGCTTCATTTTTGTCGCGAACCATGAAATTGAAGTCTTTCAACTGAAGGTACCACCTCAGCTACTCAGGATATAGGTCCTTCTTCATCATCAAATTACACCAAAGCGTACTATCAGAATACAAAACAAATTGATATAAGCTCCATCAGAGGGACCACTATCGCCATAATCACTCCCAAGATCAAAATCCAAATCAACTCCTTCTATAGGAGGTAAAAGAACAACTAACTCATACAAGACTCATTAGAAGTATAGGTCTTAACCTTGGGTATGCTAGGTGGCATAGGAGCAGTAAACTCCACCTTGACATAACCTTGGTCAGGATCCTCAGTTAAAATCCAATCAAAATCAGAAAGGTTAGGACAACCCCAATCAACCTTCATCTCAATTTTAGGAGAATGGCGAAGTACTTCAGATAGGAAAGAATTGGGGGAAACAATTTTATCTTTATAAAATAAAATGCAGCATAACACCCCTACTTCAAATGTTATCCGCCCCCTTTTACATCAATCGCGCAACCCGAAGTAGCCAAAACGGGTCTCCTAAGAATAATTTGGGCATCGTCAGTCTCAGACATATTCGCACTGATAAGATCTTCAAGCACCCATAAATCTCCTACTCTTACTCGAACATCCTCCAACGTACCTAGAGATCATATTTTAGAACTATCCGCTAGTTGGAGTGAAAAGGTGTCGGTTGCAATGGTCCCAAATGAAGCTTATGGAACATAAAGTAGGGCATCAAACTGGCACGTACACTAAGGTCACATAGGACTCTGTCAATCTTCACTTTTCCTACTACACAGGGGATGGAAAAGCTACTTAAGTTAGGAAGCTTAGGGGGGAAGAATTTGGGGAACTCGAAGCTATCCTCTTCTCAAAAAGTTATGGGCTTATCCTCATCATTTTTCTCTATGATCACCTCTATACCCTCCTCAAGTGTCATTTCCTCAGAATCCTCTACCCCTTCTTTCAAGGTAACATAGTTACACTAATCATGAGGGTTAGACTCGGGTTTATAATGTAGTCTATCAGGGAGTGTAGATGAAGAGGTAGCTTATTCAGCGATTTGAGCTTCCAACATCTTATTGTGAATGGTAAGCATATCAACCTCAGAAGCCAATTGTGCAATGTACTTAACTTTCCTGCATTGCACCAAAAGCATATTCCCCATCATATTCTCTAAGTTGGATTTTTGAGGTGCCTGTTGAGGATAGCATACTCTTTGAAATCCAGGAGGTGGTCTAAAATTCATTTAGGGCACGAATGCGGCAAAGGAGAAATTAGGGTAATTCCTCCAGCTAGGATTATATGTGCTAGAGAAAGGGGCATTTGTTGGTCTAGGGTTTTAGTTGTTCACACAGTTGTCCTAATCACTTACATCTTGAGTAAAAGGACTACCGACTTGACAAAACACAGTCAAATGATCAACTGATCCATATATATCACATGATGGGGAAGGGTACTTGAACTGGCAGAATTAACATTCAAGTGCTCTAATTTTTAAGATATAGCATCAACTTTAGAAGAAAGTACAGAAATAGAATCTAACTCCAGCTTACCTCCAACCCGCTTGAGCTGGGTTCTGCCATATGACCGTTAGAAATTGCTAAGAGCAATCTCTTCTAGATGATTGTATGCTTTATCTTCAGTTTTGTTCATAAGAGTACCTCCTGTCGTTACATCAATAGTACATCTTAATGGCTGAGTGATCCATTATAAAATGTTTACACAATCATCTACCTTTGAAGACCATGATGAGGGCCTACCCACAAAAGGTCCTTGAATTGCCTCCAAGCTTCACAGAGCGTCTCATCTTCCTTTTGAGAGAAGGTAGTGATTTGATTCTGCAGGCTTGCCGTCTTACTCAAAGGAAAAAACTTGGCAAGAAAAATTTGTGCAAACTGATCCCACGTCATGATGCATCCTGGAGGCAATGAGTGGCCACACCCTTACCTTATCCCTAAGTGAAAAGGGAAACAGGCACAAGCGGCTGGCATCAGTAGAAACTCCGTTGCGTTTTAACGTGTCACACACCTCTAAAATGACCAAGAGGTGTAAGTTTGGATTTTCTAACAGGGTCCTTTTGAATTGGGATTGCTACATCATTGATATAAGGGCTGGTTTGAGCTCAAAATTGTCCGCTTCTACAGTTGGTTGAGCAATGTTTGAGGAAATGCCTTGGACTCCTGGCGTAACAAAATCCTAAAGTTTCCTTCTTTGGTCACATCTTATTCCTGCCATCGACGAAAAAGTTGCTTGATCCTTTGGTCTTTCCTTTTCTACCCTTATCTCCTAGAGCAAAAATTCCTTTCGATTCTTGGATTGAATTAAAATAGAGAGGGACTTCGCATATAACGGAGAAATCCTGTAAAATTACCAACGAAACTAGCAACACCAATAAAAAATATAAAGAAAAAGAAAGAATGAAAAAAATGCTTAGTCAATTTCTAAGGGCTAACTCAATATCCACAAATTTGTTCCCCGGCAACGGTGCCAAAAACTTAACCTAGGCCCGTAAGTGTACAGGTGTTGTAGTTTAGAAAAGATATCGTTCCTACAGAGACCAACTGTAGTCGATTTAGTTTTGTCTAATAAAAGTGCTAAGCAAGCAAATTTCAATTTAGAGTTGGATTCAATCAATTTTAGACATCTAGAGATTTGTTTCACCTAGTAAAGATGTGAATCAATGGAATATAACATGCACTTGATCTATAATTGGAGACTGTCAGGGGTGCAATACTATTTAGAATTAATCTTTTCTTTTGAAACACACTGAATTGCCTAAACTAACAAACTGTCATTCTTTCAAATATCCTTATTTAGTGTAAGTTATGGACTTTTTATGGCTAAAAGTTCTCTTAACAAGTGAATCTTTCTCAAGTATTACTAAGTCAAGTCCTACCTTGTCGATCAAATGGAAAGTTTCATATTTCAGTCCTTCACTTAGCTATTTAGAATTAGCAAGTGAATCTAGCCAAAATTCACCCACAATAATTTCACACACAAGATAGAATTCAACCAATTCCAATCAAGAACAAGCATAACTAAATGAAAATGAGAGATTCTAATATCAACACTTGGCTAACAATTCCTAGATTGAGAAAATTACTCACACATATTTAAAATAACAACTAAACAAAGTTTAAGCGAAGAAAACTTAGCATGATTGGAGATCCTTCAAGGATTTCCTAACTTTGTAAGGGCTCCAAACAGCAAGCACTTCTTCACAAGTTACACTTAAAACTAACTAGGAACCTAAAACTAAACTTAAGAAAATGGAAAGGAATGGAAAAGATAAGAGAGTAGAAGATCTCTTTTATTGTCTATCCTCCAAATCTATTACGAAATGGCTCTATTTAAAGAGGAACTCAATCAACCTTAGCCGCATGACGAGGAAAACGAAGAAACTTGCAGTTATAGTCTTGCCACAGATTGTGGCCTTGACCACGGACTGTCTATGGCGAGCTCTGACTTGACATTCTTCTGTTTTTTCTTCCTTCCATGAGCATAGTGACTTTGAGGTGTCCGCAGGGGATCAAGCTATGCCATTTAGGGTCAAATGTCCAAAAATCTGCAAAACATAGAAAAGAACCATACCTAAGTGTAAAATAGAAAAAGGAGTACATAATATATCATAAAACACATAATTCTCCCCAAAAATGGCTCAAAATGACCTCAAAATAGAGTGCACTTCAAGGACTTATCAACCAAGTATAAGATATTAACTGAAATTTAGGCGATGAGGTTATCCATCTGTAGAAATTAGAGCATAAATACTCAAAATAAGACTTTAACATCTGTACTTTTCATCCATTATGAAGGAATTCACATATAGATTTATGTGATTATAACAAGAAAAGTCAACACAGTTCACTACTTTATCCCCAAGGATTAAAAGAGTACAGTAGAAGTCAAGGTTATAAAATCAAATGGAGAGCTTGCAGATGCACAAATAGAAATGCAATGAATGACACAAAGAATAGGGTGATCTTATATTCAAGGTGTTGCTATAAGAGTTCAAGTCACGCTCGTAAAGGCATATAGTTAGCAACCCTCAAAAAGGGTAAGAGATGAGATTTAAAGCATCACAGATAGGGATAGTATTTAGTCATCAACATACTTAATTTGAACTCACTTGCATGAAAGGGGAACATCCTTTTAAATGCAATGGATTTACGAATAGTGACAAAAACAAAATAACAAGAATCGAAGTTGGTTACAGCAAGAAACCCTATGCCGCTATTGAAAGGATGACCGCAAAAAGTAAGCTCAACAGAGATAACTAGTGAAAGCAAGAGGGACATATCTCACCTTGAGAGTAGGGATTCCATATAAATATTAATGTCATGAGATAATTCAATAATAGAAAAGATATGCAATGAAGTAGTGCTAAGGTGATCTAACAATTTTTGCAAAGTAAAAGGGGTTTAATGTGATTCTCAAAGGAATTATCAGTTAAAGTATGTTATTGCATAACATGGATGCGGCTAGCTCTAGTTTGCAATGAAAGAGATGAAAGATTTCTAACAAAGACTTTTAGATTAATCTAGGTATTCATACAACTAGAGTTGCATAGGTTTGAGATGTTGAAAATAAATTCGCTTGGGTTTTTAACCTTTATATAAACATTTTCCATATCTTATTGCCCTATATATAATCCTTTTGTTATTATAGTTGTACCTCTTGAATCGGGCTTCCCAATCTTATAAAGTCACTACTAGTAATGCCATAGAGTTCCTGCATTATTTACTCAGGTCACCACTTTAAGTTCCTTACTAGCATGAGTTCTGATGCCTCAAAATCAAGTGCCCTGAATTTAACCCATAGAGCTGTTATACTATATTATGCTTCTCCATAGATTATTATTTACAAAATCTTATCTATAAGCCTTGCCCACGCATTAACTACACTATATGGTATGACCTCTAGAATTTTGGGTATACGATAGTAAAGAAGCTGCGCTCATGAATATTACATCCTTGAGCCTTTTCATATGGTTCCAGCTGCGTGAATAATCATTTTCCACAAAATAAGCACATTTAAAATTGTGAACCGTCACTCTTGCTTCTTTGATGAATCCAACGTCTATGTGTCTTCTCTTTCATTTCCTCTTTTCTTTCTTTCCCTTCTTTTTTTTTTTTTCCCCTTTCCCATTTTATCTAATCCTTGTTAACCCTAAAAAATCTACTCATTGAATCAACTCTTGTACTGCGTAATAAAATTCTCTCTACTTAATTTTTTTTCTATATCTAATGAGTATAGCTCAACTGAACATCACCCACATCACCCATCACCTAATCCACCAAAACCAAATAAGAAATCACTTGGACCATTGCCTTAGAAGCTCTTATGAATATCTTAGCACTAAGGTCCACCTTTAGTAATTTTCACCTGCTTTTAGCATTTGTTTTAGCCTCACAATCAATGTGACATTATATGTTCAACCATATTCTGCAATCCCAAAGCTCTAAAGGCATTTCTCTCCACACCTTTTAAAATTTCGATGCCTACTATCACCTGGATTGAGGCATCTTTATTTATTTAGTTTAAGTCAATGGCCTAAGGTCGCCATGTTAATCACCAACCCAAATCCAAATATCCTCCTCTTCTTCATTACATATCACCTCCATAATTATAGATCATGCTCTAGGGTACAATGGCTTGTATATGCCTAATATTCAGTAGCCTATATAAGTTTACATAATTTGGAAACCAATTAATGGTAAAATTTCCTTTGTGTAATAACATTATCTCACCACATATAACCTATTTAATACCAAGTAGCATACCATAAGTAGTTGAACTCTCCTTATATAATTCACTATAGTAAATTGTTCTTGTAAATCACCTAGGATAGTGTGATAGATCCTACTATATAGTCAGTATTGCAATGGCTATTCATATTGATTTAAAATATAGGTTGTGCAACATAATGCGCTTCCACTATCTACAAAGCTGGATGTAATTTGGTACCATGTTAATTACATAAGAAGTTGTGAATGGATCCCTTGCATCTTGTCTTAAACATAACCATATACATGTGTATCTTAGTGAAACTTCTAGATTAAAGCCACCCTCGTGAAAGAAATGGGTAGGCCCAATCATGCAAGGTTATAGCTATGGGCTTGGTAAGCTTCTCTGGAATGCATACATCAACATAAAGAATTGATCTAAATTTATAATCCTACCCATTCATTAACTTGTTTAATGATGGAATCCCCAGGTGTTACATAACTATTTCACTAGCCTTAATACCAAAGGCTAAGGTCTAAATAAGTTTATACTAAAGCATCCTCATTATGCACTCATATGCATAAACCCATAGTTAACAACTCATAAACACCTTATTGCTCACAGTGGCCCCAGACGCAGCTCTGATACCACAACTATAATGCCTGCGATTCTTAAATACTTCAATCACTTAGTTCTATTCATTACCTTGTCTAAGTCATGATGGTGATAACACCTCCAATCATTTAAACTTCTGATGCAAGCATGCTGTTAAGAAAGCAGGTTAAGCTAATCAAGTAATTAGGGATTTGGGGTGTTATAATTCCAAGTGGCATGTCTCATTCCAACCCATTGAATCTATGTACTCAATTAGACCTTTAAGTTTTAAAATTGCCTTTTTAGTTAAAATCCACAAAGAAACTATTAGTTTAAATGATAAGTGTGAAACCTTCCTTTCAAAAAGGCTTTAGATATATCCACTTTGGATTGGTTCAAGTAGCTATTTAACCTTCATCTAAGTTGCTTAGCACTAAAGGGTGACGAAATAAAATCATATCAAATTCAATCCTTGCTATGGTTCAATGTAAAGTCTATCATGGCCCCATTTTACTTCAATTGTTACGCTAATTATTTTGTTGATCTTATAGATATGTGAATTTTACAACCTTTAATATCATATGTTCATCTAATTATTAATAAATTTCAAGAACTTTCAAAGAATTTTGCAACTACTTATAGAGAGAGTATATTTCAAATTATTATCTTCCTAATTAAATCCCAGACATAGTATTATTCCTTTCAGAAAAGAAAAAACAATACTTATTCAAGTTTGTGCAGATGAGTCCACCACTCATGTCCCTAAGAGACTAAAGGAAATAAAATTACTATTCCTTAAAAATTTGTTATTTTAAATCCTAAGCCTCATAGGAATATTGTTGTTAGGGGAATTTCTTAAATTTTAGAGGATTTTAATGGGAGACATTTACTTTGGTTTGGTCCATTTTGTGAACCCTCTAGATCCAGTACTACTCAAGATTTCTAGTCAACCAGAACATCAATAACATCTGCAAATAGCGATCCACATATAAGCAGATGAATTGATAGAATCTCTTTCTGATGCCCTCTATAACGATACCAATCCAATGAATATTCTATGTCTCCTATCTTTTCTCAAATGATAACCTTGTCTGAATTAAATGAAATTACTAGAATTAAATTTCAAATTAACCGAGTCTATCTCAATAAAGAATTATGTCATGACTACAATCAACCATATAGAGAAAGGTTCTTTTCTTATTTTTCCAAGGACATGCAACTATTACCTAAAACTATTTGTTACAATCAATTAGCTAAAATCAAAAAAATATATATCCTTCTTGATTGGCTAGATACTTATCTACAAGAAGACCAACTTTCTATTTTAGACAACTATCCATCATTTGTGCCATAGAAAGACAAACAACGTTATAGCATAATCTCATTACAAAACAATTTAAAGTTTCTATCCATCTTCAAATACACACCGCATCCATTCTTGTATCTAAAGATGAGTCCATCATAGGCAATCCTTTTAAAAAACCACAGAAGAGAGATAGAGAAAAAGATTCATAGGAAATTCAAAAAACGTTTGAAGAAACTCGCAAGATCATTGAACAAATAATTATTCTAATCAAATTTTACATACCATGACTACCTAGCTAGATTCAATAACAACCCAATTAGGAGAAAATTCTAAAAAATATTCCCTCAAATCTACCAAAATTAAGAAATTTCCACATAGTAGTTTATTGCTATTGTTCAATCCTTTTAGAAAATCCACATCATCAAAACAAACATTTTGTATTTATAAGCTATCAACGACAATCAACTTAAGAATTCGGGTCCAAGATATAGCATCTCAAATAAATCAAATCTTATTTGAGTTATCAAAAATAATTCCAAAAGCCTTCCGAAATTAAAGGCTCTATTCATCATAAAACAAAGAAGAAATTTAAAAATGGCTGAAAAGACAAACACAAAAAAGAAATGTCCTGGAAAATAGTGTATCTTAAATATGGAAAAACTAGGCATATGGCAAAATAAAAAGAAAAAAAATGTAAAAACAATCCTAAAAATGGAGAAAAAAATATTCAAAGATATTTCTATTCGATCAAACCTCTTATACTCTTTTGAAAATCAAGAACATATTAGCCAAATAAAATCAAATTTTGAATATGAATCCATATTAATCATTAATCAAATCAATTTCCAAAAATGATATATTTATGCTACTTTTAAAATCAACGGTAATTTTAAATAAAGAACAATAACACTCCTTGATAGTGGTGCCGGCCATAATTGCATTAAAGGAAAATTAATTTCAACTCAATATTCTAAAAATCAAAAGAACAACTTCACAGTGCTAATGGAACTCCAATACAAATTACATAAATGAAATTGTTTCGAAAATTCCTTTATTCTAGCTAAAAATATAAGTCAAGAGATTGTTCTTGGCAATCCTTTCATTGGGCGGTCTATCTTTTCAAAGTAAATCAAGATAACATTCATATAGGACATACTATTTCTTTTAAATTCCTCATCCCAAAGGATTCAACTCTTTTAAAGCAAACTAATATGATTAGAGTCAATAATATATGAAGAATAGCTAGTAAAAAAGGTATTCTAAAGTGAGAAAAAACTAAAATAATGAGGAGATTTGACACAATACAAAATAATAAAGAAGTCATATTCAAACTATTAAGAGATATAGATAAAACATTCCCCAACTTAACTTAGAATGACAATAAAGATTCTATAAAAAATAAAATATGTCTTTGAACTCATGAAAACTCCTTTAGAAGAAAGTAGTGTAGAAATATTCATCATGTTGAATTGAGCCCAAACGTTAGTCTATTCAGAAAAATATTGTAAACAAAACCTTAAAGAAGTCAATAGGGATTTTTCAAACTATGAAATAATATAGCATTCAATTTACTTCAAAAAATCTTCATTCAAAATTTATCAACTAATCTTCTTGCATAATTTTATATGTATAATAAACGACTGCATATCTCTCTCACTGTTTATTATATCCACTTACATTCATAGCATATGCATTAAGAATAGGAAGCAACGTCTTAGTCATGATCCTTGAGCAATTAAGTTCGAATCCATATGTGAAGTCTAAATTGGACCTCAATTCAAATATTTTACTATCAAAGGTTATTTTATTGAAAACTTCATAAATTCAAAAGAAATTTTACAAAAATATTGAAAATTCTATTCAAAACAATATTTTCAATCTTTGATTTTATGCATAGGAAAAAATTCTATCAATTCATTTTCTCACAGGAAAATTTCTTCAAAACTACCTCGCTTCAATTTCTCTATTACAAATGGAACCGAAGCTAGATAGAGGTAAACAAATTCAATCCTATGTTCCTACAATTCAAGGCTTTGCCAACAAATCAAAAAACCAATCTCAAACTTGAGCTCATCTTCATTGTGAAATCAATATCCAAAACCAACATGAAAGCCTTAGTAAATTTGCCCCTTTAGCATATACTAAGTTGTGAAATCCACTACTCCTCATATCAATTACCAATCTTAAGCTTCTCAATTATAAGTTTTAATCAAGCCCAATCTCAATGTTCCCACTATTTGAAATCAAAAATTGAATTCATAACCATCACTCATTTTCATAAACCATAGCCCATTCAAACTCTAAAAATTCAAATTTTAATTCTGTTCTTTAGCCAAGAAAGTCTCTTTCTTGAAGCTGATACACTCAAGAATGGCAAATTGCATGGACTTATCTTACTTAACACAAATCCCCTCAAATCGAGCTTATTAAAGATGACAAAGGAAAAGTTTTATTCCAAATTTGAAATTCTCAAGATTTATTCAGCTAAGGAAGGGGGTTGAACCCCCTTTGAATACAAAAAGTTCTTAGTGAATTTTCAACCCCAACATTTCATGGTTCATTTCTTTTAACAAAGGAGTTTCAGATTAGAATATTCAAGGCTTGTTCTTTTGTTGGAAAATGGGGCTTGGTAACTGATTCAAGTTGGTTGAGATTAGTAAAAGTGGATTGAAGTAGGTTAGAATTGATATTTTTGTTGAGGTTAGTAGAAGTATGTTAAAGTTGGTTGAAGCTGGGAGAAATTGGTACATTTTGTTGGTATGATAGGTGAAAGTTGGTTAACGTAAAAAGTTGGGAATAGTTTAATAAGTGTTATTCTAAATGTTAGTACGTTAACAACTTTTAAGTTATTTATGACTTTTTGCATCAAAAATATTATTTATGACATTTTTCAATGTATCTATATGGAAGTTTCTATACATATAATTTTTACATAATAATTTATAAATTACTACTTTGTTACACCATCACAAATAACTATTGCAAGGGTGTTTTGTTTTGGTTGAAAAAATAATTAATTTTTACATGAAAATTTATAAATTGTGAAAATTAGAAGAAGATGGGCTGAAGTTGGTTGAAACTAGCTGAAGTGGGTTGAAATTGGTTAAAGTGGTTGAAGTTGGATTTTTTTTTGTTAGACATGGTAGAAGTGGGTTGAAGTAGGTTGAAGGTGGCTGATATTGGTAAAATGAGATTTACCAACGAAAAGAACAGGCCCTCAAAGTTGGTTCTTTGAATAGTGGTCGCACTTTGGATTCTGTTCGTGACAAAAATATGTTATTTTTTTGATACTTTTATGTCGGATTTATGCTCGTTATAATTATCATTTTTAGGTTTTTATTTGATTTTATTTTGTTTTGTAGTTTTGAATAATTATGGCAAAAATGAGAAAAAATGATGAAAATGCCGGAAATGAAGACTTGGGCCAACTTGACTCAAGCTGACCTGAATTGTTAGGCCCGTTTCTTGTTCAGCCCAAAGGAAAAAAAGGAAAAAAACAAATAAAAGAAAACACCGAAATAATCTTCTTTCTCTATCCCCTCTTCTTGGCTTGAACACTTGAAAAAAAAAACCCTCAGAGAACCCGACCCTCCCCCGTCATCTTCATCTCTCCATCTTTGTATCTCTCTCTCTAAAACTCATCTCTCTTTATCTTACCAGCATCAACACCACACACCACTCTCATCTCCACTGTGATTCGCTCAGCAAATGCCAATGCACCACCATTGCTGTCCCCCATCATGACCATCTATGATTGTTGAGATTCAAGGGCATAGATGGAAAGAGGGTTCGAGTATAAAGAGGCTATAGCTTGGAAGCTAGGTAATTAGAGGTTTTTCTTAGGGTTTAGCTTCTGTTTTTAGGGTTTAGCTTAAGATTCCTTGTTGGTTTAATTGGTGTTTTAGGAATGTAGGGTTTATTTTTCGTTGCGATTTCTCTGTTTTCATTTTGTTTCCCAGATCAGCTTCTTAGCCTTTAAAAAATGCTGAAGCATGTTCGTGGTTAGTTGAAATTGCTTGAGCATCAAATTTTGGTTGATAAATTTGCAAATTTGGGTTTATTTGATAGTTCCTTCATTCAATTGCAAATCTTAGTCATCCCCTCCCTTGTTCGGTTGCTCGAATGGAGTTTGGATGTTGCTCTTCCCCTTTCCTTGTGAATCAGTGATGATGATGGTGAATTAGCAGCGTGCTCAAATGGCAAAGTCTGCCCTCTTACTTTGGATTTCCCTGTCTTAGGTTTCGAATGATGGCCCTATCTCTCTGTTTTCTTTGGTCTGAATCTATGCCCAGATGTTTAGTAGTTGGTTCTATTTAGTTAAGCTGAGTCCCTGTTTCGATTGGTCGCTTGGTGTATTCTAGCTCAGTTTGGATGATTAGGCTTGACTGTTTCTTTAGTTCCGTTCCTGTTTCTATTTTCCTTCCTCTGTTTCTTCATTTAAATGCTGATTTGGACTCAATTTAGGTTTTGTCCATCCCCTATTTCCATAACCCTTGCTATTTTGGGGTTAGATTAGGACAGCTTATCTACAAAGATAGGATGGTGGTTTCATTTTGGTTTATTATGGTCTCATTGAGGTTAGGCAAGTTCAAAGGATTCATATGCTTTAGTCGATTTAGTGAGTTCGGCTTGGTTGATAATCTTAGACATCATGAGCATGAGATTAAATTACTATTAGTTTAGTCCTATCGTGTTTGATTCATGATTAGTTTAGGTTATTATCACCTGACCTTGTTTGGTGACCTTAATCTCTTCCATCATCCCCGAGGACACAACCCTCAAGTACTACAACGAAAGTTATACGCTTGCGGCATCTGTTTTATACTCAAATTTATTGTGCAAGTTTTTGGCGCCGTTGTCGGGGATGACGGCATGAGATTAGGTCGTATTTTTATTTTCTTAGCTACTTTCTTTTTAGTTACATATGATCTATCTTACTTTGTTTATTTCATTATCAATTGCTACTTAGCTTAGTTATTTCGTGAAAAATCTAAAAAAGCAAAAAAATTAGAAAAGCCTAAAATCTAAGAAAAAATTTAGAAAAACTTGAAAAACACTAAAAATTAGAAAAGCCTAAAATTTTTAAAAAATTAGAAAAACTTGAAAACCACAAAATTAAAATTTTTTTTAAAACCTCAAAAAAACAAAGTGGCAAGTTTATGTTTTAGCACTTGCCTTTTTCTTAGTTTTGTTTTTATTAGTTGCTTATGCTTTGATTTGCATTGTTTATTCATTGTTAGTTGTGATATATTTAGTTCATTTCTTGAAAAAATCAAAAAACCTATAAAAATTTAGAAAAACTTGAAAAACCCTAAAAATTGGAAAAACTTTAAAAACCTTAAAAACTTCAAACGCCAGTTTTCCATTTCCCGCAATATGAGCATGAACCTTTTTGGAGTTATCTTTCAATGCTTAATGAATATCGTGCTTAACTGAATCATAATTTTAAAAAATCAAAAATTTGTGAGGTCATTACTGTGGCTCTAAATGCTGAATTTTGGAGTCATATTGAGTCTATTTATTCTGTTAGTGTCTTAGGATTATTATCTAAAAGCCAAAATGAGGTTTAGGATTTCTTTGAAACACTAGCTTGGGAAACCTATGCATTTGAACAAGCGAACGACACTTTTCGATACCCTACCCATTGCAAGTTAGTTGTTCCAGCTAATACTTCCCAGCAAAACTACTTTATAGGTTCATGACCCATATTACTATTATTGAACTCCTGTTTTGTGTGACTGCTGTGAATCTTCTGATCATGATGCTCATACTTATCCTTTTCATGCTTATGTTGATGCTATGTGTGTAAGTTTTGAAAAGAAGATTAATGAATTGACTAATCAAATGATAGAGGCAACGAAAATGAGAATTACTGTATGTCTCAATGTTTTAACCAAAATAGGGAGACTTATAGTGATCTTGATTCTAGTTTAGAATCTCCTAAACCTGACATTAGTCATTGTGATGATTTTGAACCCTATTGTTTTGCTAGGCTTGACTTGAATGAGGACATTTATTTGCCTAATTTAGATCAAGGGAGTGACCTTCCTATATCTCTATCACCTTACCTTGCACCCCGAACTATCTCACCTAAGGGCATCACTGATGATGTCCTAGTTTCTGCCGACACACCCACCACTCTGAATGACTTTTATGAGTTTGAGGTAGGTGAATAATTTGATACTATTAGTGAGTCAGATATAAGCATCGCACTTCAAGTTGAGCCTCCTGATTTAGATGAGTCACAAGAAGATATTTTACAGGAGTAATGCGATGAGATAACTGAAGCCACTATTTTGGACTTTGATGATGATATTCTTTATGCACAATATGAGTCTTTTTCATGTGGGTTTAATGTTACTAAAGGTCTTGACATGGGTTTTCATATCGAATATAAATCATTCTCTTTTGATCCCATCATTCCTGACATTCTATTTAAATTAGATGATAATATTCTGTATGTGGAATATGAATCTTTTTCTTATGAGTATGATATCCATGGAAGTTCTAATGGTGGTTTTTGTGCTGATTATGAGTCTTTCTCTTTTAACCCCATCCAAACTGACTTCCTTTTTGAATATTGCAAGTTTGAATTTGTTGAGTTTGAGATCATTGCCACTAAGAATTTTGCTTTAGACTATACTCATACGCATATTGGACTTAACAGACTCGTGAAATTTGCACCCCCTATTTTGGCTAGACTACTTGTTCATGATGATATAGTTTCTCGGCCAATGACCTCAACATTGGCTCATTCTGAGTATGTTTATTTCCTTTCTGATTACGCCCAACTGT
>NCQV01101512.1:4795-14967 GCA_002740545.1 Lophocereus schottii
CTTTTAAAATGTGACAGAATTTTCATAGAACAAGTACGAATTGTACATGCTAATGCAAGTGATGCTAATGTTGATGCCATCATTGACACTCAATTTGCAGATTGATTTGGTCGAAATGTACGTAATTTAACTTATTTGCTTATAAATACTTTGACACAATTCGATGTTCTATATTAATCGAAACCACATTCTATGTGCCTTAGGTGCATTACATTCAACTCTTTAACAACCACAAACATTGGTATTTGACACAACTGGTTATGAAGTCTACATGCATGTGTCAAAGTGGATTGTATATAGAGTTTAAATTCTACACAGAGGCTCACAGTGTTCGGATGTTTGTGTGCGGGGGACTGGATGAGGTGATATTGAAAATTGTCAGAATTATTAGGACTGCAATACATAAACATCAACAAGAGCACGAACACAAACACTCCCATGAATCTCCCTTCCCACCTTTGATTTTATTTCATTGGAAGAAGAGTACAGTAGAAGTTTTTTTTTTTCTTTTTCTTTTCCATTCTTTTTTCATATCCTTTTTTATACACAGCTCTACATATATAAACTACAAACCACCCCACACATATATTTGGTATCTACTAAATAAATCAATTCCAATCATCTATATTGAGAAGCTTTGCTCTGTATTTGGAAGGACAATCACTGTCAGCCATTCATTAGAGAACCGCCAGCTGTGGTGGGAGCAATTGCACCATATATGGGCTGGAATAACATTCTTCTTGCCTTCTTTTGTAGATCCTAAATATTACAACATGTCATAGTGCTAGTTTTGACACTCCCCCTTAGTGTGCCATATGGATGTCCTTCATCATTAGTTTTTCTAGAGCTGTGTTGAACTCTTTACTGGCAACCGCTTTGGTGAGAATATCTCCAACCTGTTCATGTGACCTCACAAATGGCAACGAAATAATGTTAAAATCAAGTTTTTCTTTAATAAAATGTCGATCTACCTCGATATGCTTAGTTCTATCGTGTTGCACCGGACTGTGAGAGATGTCAATTGCCACCTTGTTGTCACAGAATAATTTCATCGAGGTTTTTGGTTCAAAACCAAGTTCAGTGACCAGCTTCTTCAACCATAGAAGTTCACAAATGCCTTTTACCATGCCCCGAAACTCCGCTTCAGCACTTGAAAGTGCCATTACATTTTGTTTCTTACTTCTCCAGGTTACTAAATTACCACCAACAAATGTAAAGTACCCAGCCGTGGATTTACGATCAACAATATTGTTGGCCCAGTCAGCATCAGTGTATTCTTCAATGTTGACATGTTCATGTCCTCCAAATGTTATGCCCTTACCTGGATTCCCTTTGAGGTACCTAATAATCCTCATCACAGCCTCTTTATGTTCTTCCTTTGGGTCATGCATGAACTGACTTACAACTCCCACTGCATAGGCTATGTCAGGCCGGGTGTGTGACAAATATATCAATTTTCCCACCAACCTCTGGTATCGTTCTTTATTGGTCGGTACTTGGTTAGGATTATCACTAAGTTTTATATTTTGGACCATTGGTGTGTCTGTGGGTTTGCAATCAAGCAAGCCAACTTCGGTTAGGAGATCGAGGATGTATTTCCTCTAAGACAAAGAGATACCCATTTTACTACAAGAAACCTCTATACCCAAAAAATATTTTAAACCACCCAAGTTTTTCATCTCGAACTCCGTGCTTAATTTTTTCTCAAGTTTCCCAATCTCAATATCATCATCTCCAGTAATAATCATGTCATCAACATAAATGATCAAAATTGTAATTTTACCTCCTATTTTTTGAAGAACATTGTGTGATCCGAATCTCCCTGCTAGTATTCATAGCTTTTCATCGCCATGCAAAATCTTCCAAACCATGCTCTGGGTGATTGCTTGAGTCTATACAACGCCTTTTTGAGTTTGCACACTTTAGGTCTTGGCTCATGATTTGTGTATCCTGGTGGCAGATCCATATATATCTCTTCTTCTAGGTCACCATGTAAGAATGCATTTTTCACATCAAATTGATGTAATGGCCAGTCAAAGTTTGCTACAAGAGATAAGGTAACTCGCACAGTATTTGGTTTTGCTACAGGTGAGAAGGTTTCCTGAAAATCAATCCCATAAACTTGAGTATGCCCCTTAGCAACTAATCGTGCTTTATATCTATCAATCTCCCCTTTTTCATTATACTTAATGGAGTAGACCCACTTACATCCCACCGAATTTTTTCCCTTTGGTAGGTCCACTAGTTCCCAGGTACAGTTTTTCTTAAGGGCATCCATCTCAACTTCCATTGCTTGGACCCACCTTTTATCTTTCAAGGCTTCTTCTAGTGTATTAGGAATCGTGACAGCAGCTAATTGATTCACAAAGGCTCTCAATGGTTTTACAAGATTTATAGTGCTGGTATAATTAGCAATGGGAAATCTTAGTTCTCACTTAAACCATCCTTTGGTATATACCTCTTTGGTGGTTGTCCCCTAGTTATACGAGGTGATAATTTAAATCTTGGTTGAGAAACACATACCTGATGATCTTCCTCTAGAGATATTGGCTCATCGGGTTGGGATTGGATTATCTCTTCATTTTGTTTATGCAAGTTAAATTCATTTAAGTCAGTCCGTAAATCCAAACCCCCAGTTGAGACTTCTGTGGACTCATGTGTATTTACTCGGTGCCCATTTGGAACCAAGCCACTGGTGTTATCCTGGCTCATAGGACTAGCAGAGGAGGATGACCTAAGTTCAAGGTCATTGTGATCAGGTTTGGATACTAGATTTCTGACTGCTTCTGCAGTAGAATTTGGTTATGGATTGAAACTCGGATTAGGTTCCGAATTCGAATTAAACAGAGATGGGTTGAGTTCTCTAGATTAGATCCTGGTTTTGTGGTTTTAGGATTAGAACCCGATTGTATCAGATTCTGATTGAGGTGGGACGCACCTCTATTTGATGGGTTTAAAAAAACCAGATTTTGGCCACTTGCATCAGTGTCCCCCTGACCTAAAAACTGGGTTTTATCAAAGAAAAACTCATTTTCAAAGAAGGTTACATCCATGGAGGTGTGAACTTTTCGAGTGGATGGGTTGAAACATTTATATCCCTTTTTAAATAGACAGAAACCCAAAAATACACATTTTTTTAGTACTGGCATCTAGTTTTGTATGGTAAGATTTTAAGACATGAACAAATATAGTACACCCAAAAATGCAAGGAGAAAGATTCAAGCTAGATGGTATGTTTATATGAGATGATAGAGTTTGCAAGGGGGTTTTGTATTCGTTGGCTTTTGTAGGCATTCGATTGATTAGGTACATGGCAAAAGTAATAGCATTATCCCAAAAATAAGAAGGTACCTTGCTTTCAAAGAAGAGAGATCGAGTTACTTCCAAAAGGTGTCTATTCTTTCGTTCTGCAACACCATTTTGTTGTGGAGTTCCTACACATGAGGTCTCGTGAATAACACCTTTGTCATTAAAAAAACCTCAAAGGTTTTTGCCGACGTACTCTATTCCATTATCACTTCTTACCATTTTAATTCATTTTTCAAATTGGGTTTCAACCATATTGTAGAAAGATTGATAGGTCTTCATAACTTCATCCTTACTCTTTAGTAAATAAAGCCAAGTCATCTGAATGCAATCATCTATAAATATAACATTCCACCTATACCCAGATTTTGACAAAATTGGAGAGGGTTCCCACACATCAGTATGAATAAGATCAAACGGAACAAGACGTTTATTTGTACTGTCAAGATAAAAAGTTCTATGACTCTTATCTTCAACACATATTTTACAGGACAAATCCTTTTCATCTATTCCCAAAAAAGATGAGGAGAAAGTTTCTTCAAATACCCAAACGACGGATGGCCTAACCTTTTATGCCATAACATAACTTTATTCTTTCTATCATCTACCACACTTTCTGCGAGATATGTCCTTCCAGTCTTCAAATCATCTAAATAATACAGTCCCTCCCTCTTAGTATCATGGCCAATTATCTCTTTCATGAGGAGATCCTTAAAAACACAATGAGAGGGAAACATAAGTGTAACACAGTTTAAATCCCGAGTAAGTTATCCAATAGAAATCAGCTTAGCAAAGAGTGATGGTACTAGTAATGTGTTATTCAGAGTCAGAGTTGGTGAGAGTTTGATATCCCCAGGCCCAGATAGACACCTCCATTAGCATTTATGGTACCATCTTTTTGTGCCTTTTTCTTATTAATGATATCCCTTTGTTCATGTGTCATATGATCTGTTGCTCCAGAGTCAATAATCCAATCTTGAGAGTTTATGATATTATCAGAATTATTATTAAGGACTTTGCCTAACTTTGACTCATAAATTTCATCAAAAGTTGAGTTATGTATATTACCTGGTACCAAATTACCTATCATCTCACCTGCACCTGATGCTTCGGTTGAGGCATTCCCAGTATGTGCCGCTGCCGCTGCAAGGCTACTAGCCGTAATTTTTGGTCCCTCAGAATCTCTGCTGTCATTTGGTTCGGTCAAGTGACCCATCTCAGCCTTGTTTCCTCCAGTTGCTACCATACTTGCACGCCCTATATTGGCATCATATTGTTGTTTCTTTTTCGTGTTCTTCCACCATTCAGGATAACCAACTATTTCGAAACATTGCTCTTAAGTATGCCGCGTGCCACCACAATGACTGCACTTAAGTTTTGATTTATCCTTAAAATTCGAAAATTTGCCAGTGCTGGTATTTACTTCGCGTGGTTTGTACCCCCGTGTAGCCATAGAAACCGAGTTCAGCACCGTCTCTTGCCCATTTTTTATCATTTTGCCCTGTTGGTTTGATTCATGCCTGACATACACATAGGCTTGCTCGAGGGATGGGAACGAGTTCATTTGTAGTACTTGTGCCTGAATATTATCAAGCTGGTCATCGAGGCCCTTAAGAAAAGTATACACCCTAGTTTTTGGAATAAAATTATTAAACCTTTCGATGTCACAAGCACATACCATAGGGTTTGGGCTGCGGAAGTCAATTTCTTACCATAGACCCTGCAATTCATCATAAAACGCTTCTACTATTTTATCGTCTTGTTTGACATGTGAGATTCGTCGATTTAGAGCAAACACCTGTGCTTCATCACTGCCATCATAAAATATGGTTGTGAGTGCTTGCCATACGTCTCTTGCAGTAGGATGTCAGATGTATTTGCTTCTTAGTCGTGGCTCAAGTGAGTTTATGAGCCAGCCTTTAACAACTACATCGTCCACTTCCCGCTTTCTGAAACCCGGATTTGTTTCATCTGGAGGTGCAGGGACCCATATGAGTGTTTCATTCGTTCTCTTCCTTTGACATACATCTCTACAGCTTGACATCAGAAGTTATAATTGGTGCCATCCATCTTTACGTCTCATGGGTTAGGGTGAATTGAACCATTAGTTAGGGAAACAGATTGCGTGATTGGTTGAGGGTTGGTGATGGCAGCACTTTGCATATCCACCATTTGGTTTGGTGAAGGGTTATTGCTTGGGTAAGTGTAGGAGGCAAAAAATTATCTGTCCAATCAAGACCTGCCACATGGAAAATCCAATATTTTTATTTCGGCCAATTACATGTTGCCACATGTCAAATTAAATATTTGGTGAATAATTACGACGGTCAATTAAAAAGTGCCACGTATCACGAATGATGAAGAAAATAAATTATTATTCCTTTTCTTTTAAGAGATAATTAATAGAAATCTTCATTTCATCCCTCTATAAAAAGGGAGCTACTCCCCTCATTTCAGAGGTCGACATTTCAGAAAAACTCACAAGAGCTCAAAAACTCTCTCTGGAGAAAGACAACAAGCACTCTAAATACGTGTCGTTTACTTTCAAAGATCAAATTCTCGATAGAAATTAAGCTTCTTAGGCCCTTTCTCGAGACAAATTATTCAAGATCATTCAAGGAGATCGAATCAGAGAATTTATTATACTTGTTCTTGTAACAATTATACAGAGATTGTACCCATTCTTTGAATATAAATACAAATATTCAATTTGTTACCCAATTTCTTGTCTAATTTATTGCAAACTTGAAATTTATGTGTTACAAATTTTTGACACGCTCGGTGGGACCTTCTCTGCCTCTTATTTCTTTCTCTAAACCACGAACTCTACATGGCCCCTAAGAACACCATCCTTCAGCCTTCAAGAAAAGCTATCCGATCCACATCTCAAGGATCAACAGCCGCTAGCGTTACGTCTAGCGGAGTCATGACTCGAAGTATGGCAAAAGTTGCTGCTGTGATTTCCATAAAACAATCAGTTGGGACTGTCCCGTCACAGTCTCGCGAGATCCCAAGCCTCAACTCCAGCTTACCTAGAGGAGTTAGCAAAGTCCCTTCGCATTCTTTGAAGCAAAAATCTGTTGTAGGCTTCAAAATGCACCCAACAATATGTCAAGAGGTGGGCGAGCTCTAAACTTAGGCAAGGCCCACCTTCGAACCTTTCGGTGAAAAAGATCATGGCTATACCAGCAGTGACTCCTCACCGGCATTGCCAAGACAGTTAGTCACTGAATCGGAGACCGAATCCGCCAATTCTGTTATTATGCCAGCCATGGTGACAGAGGTGACCAACGTAAAAGAACAGCTTGCGGATATGAAAGCAACATTGGAGAAGCTCACTAAAGAAAATCTAGAGAAAGACACTCAAATCAAGCGCCAAGGTGAATAGATCGCTACTCTGATGAAGAAGCTGGAGAAGCGGTTATTCGAATCTTCTAGCAAAGGCTCGGACGGAGAAGAGTCCGACGAGGAGTCTAACCGCAGCGAAGACTCTAATGACGAGCGTACGAAGAGGAAGGAGTCCTCATTGGCGTCAACGTCTGTTGAGCAGATTCAAAGCTTGATCGCGAATGCTGTTAAAGCCCAATTAGGAGGAGGATCTCGCAAGACGCATCTATACACAAAACCTTAAGCAAAAAGGATCGATACTCTTCGCATGCCTCATGGATACTAGCCCCTTAAGTTCAACCAATTTGATGGTAAGGGCAATCCCAAATAGCACGTCGCCCATTTTATTGAGACATGCAACAATGCTGGCACCGAGGGAGATAGATTGGTGAAGCAGTTTGTTCGGTCTCTCAAAGGAATCGCCTTCGATTGGTACACGGACCTGGAGCCCGAGTCTATTAACAGCTGGGAACAAATGGAGCATGAACTCCTCAACAGGTTTTATAGTACCCAGTGCACTGTTAGTATGACGGAGTTAACAAATACTAAGCAGTGGAAGGATGAGCCGGTCCTTGATTCCGCTGGAGATCTCTCAGCCTCAAATGCAAAGACCGTCTGTCCAGGGCCTCCGCCATTGAGATGTGCGCTCAAGGCATGGAGTGGGACCTGCTTTATGTCTTGCAGATGAGCAAGCGTAGGACCTTCCAAGAGCTAGCTACGAAGGCACATGACAAGGAAATGACGATAGCAAATCGCCGCAGCAAGCCACCCTCTTCATATGAGTTCCGGAAGGACAAAGGTGAGATCAAGAAGAGCTCAAAGCCTTCCAAGGCACTCGCAAAGGAATCCATAGCCACTTCCGTTGAGGATCCTGTACGGATTTCAGGCAAATCTAGGCCAGAAGAAAAGAAAGGAACATCCTCGAGGGACGTTGGACGGAAGCGACCAACGTTAAAGGAGCTCTAAGAAAAGAAGTACCCGTTTCCTGATTCAGACTTGTCAGGAATGCTGGATGATCTACTTGAAAATAGGATCATCGAACTCCCTGAGCCTAAGTGACCAGAAGAAGCTAGAAGGACAAGCGACCCGAAGTACTGTCGCTATCACAGGGTTGTTAGCCATCCTTTAGAGAAATGCAATACTCTTAAAGAGTGCATTATGCAACTAGCCATGGATGAAAAGATCATATTGGACCTGGATGACTCCACCGGGGCTAATCATATTTCTGCTGATGTGGAGTATTCCCCCCATCATGGCAACAAAGGCCTACTCGATCTTATCAATAAAGGGAGAGTAGCATAATCCGTTCTCAAGGACTATTCACCATTCAGTTCGAAAGCTTGGAACCTGCCGTCGTTCCCTTGACGGTTAGGGGACCGGTGATGGAGGCAAATTCCAATCCGGCCGAAGATGAAGAAGGGTGGACGCTTGTCACTCGAAGAAGGCCAAGGAATCCAAGACAAGCTCAACCACCGCCCCCTTCACCAAAGAAAGAGACAAGGCAAGAGGAAGACTCCTCGATGTGCGAAGAGCAAGAAAAAGTCAAAGGCTAGCAAGAGACAGGAAGTCCAACCTGTTGACTTACTCGAGCAGAAACTGCTCGTTCCTATCACACTGAAGGAATTTTTCCCAGTGAGATTTTTTGAGAAGATCACTGTTAACATGACTTCGTGTTATGAGCTGGAGCATGAGGGAGATGAGGAGGAAGCAAAGTTAGAAAAACCTGCCAAAAATGATGGTGAGGCTCTAACTAGTTTAGAGACCTTACTGATCTGTGACGATTGGAGGTAAATCTTCAGCTTACCAAAAGAGATACGTCAACAAATTGTTGCTGCCTTGCAGCACCCAAAGCTTTATGTTGACAAGGTGAAAAGTGCAGGTCAACCAGTGAAAGATGTTGATCATTATGCTGCTTGTAACACCGCCATCACTTTTACTGATAATGACCTACTGTTGGGCTCCAAGCCTCACAACCGCCCACTGTTCATCACCAGTTACATCAAGGAGCAAAAAGTCAGGTGGATTCTTGTAGATGGAGGGTCAGCTGTTAACTTCATGCCTAAGTTTACAATGAACGACTTGGGGATTACAGTGGAAGAGCTTTCTAAGAGTCGATTGGTGATGCAAGGATTTAGCCTAGAGAGTCAACACGCGATTGGTATGATCCGCCTAGAACTGATAATGGGAGACCTATCGACGTCTTCGATCTTCCATGTAATTGACTCTAAGACTTCCTACAAGTTGTTGCTCGGACGCCCATGGCTTCATGAGCATGGAATAGTAGCTTCAACTCTCTATCAATGCCTCAAGTACTATCGTGGAGGAGAAAGAAAGATTGATGGGGATGCTAGGCCATTTACTAAAGCAGAGTCACATTTTGCTGATGCCAAATTCTTTGAAGAAGCTGCGGCACCTAAAGAGATGATGATTTTGACCATTACCTCCATAGGTGAATCGAAAGTTACCAAGGGTGCGCAGGCGACCACGGGGCGCGATGATGCGAAACGACAACAAAAGGACAAAGAAGACGACACAGAAGTTAGCGAAACACAACCCGCTAAATAGGTCGCAGGACAGGTTGCTGCTTCAACAAACTCCATGACACTGATTTTGAGGTATGTTCCGAAATCTCGTCGTAGGGAAGGAGAATCACCTTTTAATGGCGTGGTACATGGAAATGCTGAAAGTAAGATCGTTAAGAGGGCTAACGAAGCATACTTGGATGCGTTTAAAAAGAGTGTCATGTTACCTACACAGAAGGCGTGCTAGCCAAAGGTGAGCAGACACCCCCTCCCTGGGTTTGTTTCGTCTTCCAATGCTTTGTCAAAAGAGGAAGAGGCATTGCCGCATATGCGTACAAAGGACGGGTTCGATCCAAATGCATATAAACTTATACAAAGAGCCGGTTATAACTTTCAAAACCCTGCTACCTTAGGGAAGGTGATTGAAGTCAAGCCTCAAGGCCTAAATGAAACTCAAAAAATGATCCAAGAGTAAGGAGGTTCAGTGGGTTTCTCTAAAGCTGGACTTGGTTACACACTGCTACAGCCAGTCAAAATCTCAGGGTGATGCAAGGCTAAACAAAATGCAGCTCAATATATCTCTGCTTAAGAAGTGGATGAGAGCGAAGAGGAGGAGGCATTGCCTTCTAAAAAGCCTTCTGTATTCGATAGGCTGCAATCATCTGCCTCAAGTTGATGCCCCTTCGTCTTCACTAAAATCAAGAGCAGTCAAGACCTTAAGTCTCCTGTTCTCTGGAGAGTAAATAATCGTGCAGAAACAAGACCTTCGGTATTCAACAGAATCACGAAAGCAAAAGAACCATCAAATCCATCACTCCAAGAACAAAAGGACTCAGTGTTTAGTTGACTTGGTGATGGAAACGAATTGTAAAGTTCTATCCCTTCATGAATGAAGCGGTTCTTAACTCTTGATGTGAAGACAGATGGTTCCCTGAGGGTAAAAAGGCGCACTATCAT
>NCQV01101529.1:7812-35268 GCA_002740545.1 Lophocereus schottii
GTTATCTTATGTAAGTGTGCTTTATGGAGCATTACATTTTTGTTTTTCATTTTCCACCAACTAGTGGTTTGGTTTATGATCGAGCTTGGATGCACTTAAGTGTTTTAATGGGTAAGGCACATACAACTTACATCCCTATAGTAGAAGATTTGTAATTCACTGCATTATTTATTACTGCAAAGTTCACCTTTTGCGAAAATGAGTATATATGATCCTTTGGGTGCAACCAGAAGTTTGTCTTCACTATATATTTTTTAATTTGAAGGTCTGTCAAAGTGCATTTGCCAAGCTTTCTCTTTGACAAGGAGGGTACCGGCGCTGAGAAGATAATAATTTTCCCCTTGTTATATTGATAGGAAGTCTGTCAAAAATTCTAACACAATGGCCCCTTTTATTGTTTGTTGGGCTCGAAATTTAATTTTAGGTCATACTCCAATAGTAGAACAGCCCATCTTGGATCCATTGATGCAACACAAGCAATTAAAGGAGATAAGTTAATGTGTCTACTTTGGTAATAACTTATAATGTGATGGTTAACTAGGTAATATCTCAACTTCTTAGCAGCCTATACTAATATGAGTTATAGTTTTTCAACTATCGGATATGTAGTTTTATAATCAAGGAATTTCTTACTTAGATATCATATAGTTGGCATTCTCTTTTCCATGATTTTTCTTAGGAGAGTGCGACTCCCATAGTGGTATCATTGTGTTGAGCTATAAAGGTTGGCCTAGTTTAGGTGGTTATAAGACTAGTAGGATAAACTAGTATTCTTTGATATTATCAACAACTTCATGATATGATGTCCCATTTTGTTTGATTAGTTTTCATTGATTTTCTTAAGATAGGTCCACAAGTCATTGTTAATTTCAAGATGACTTAGACTTATGTATTATGGTTGATATTTCTTTCTCATTCCTGGAAGTTAGCATTTCTATTGTTGTCTTTATTTGAGAGAGATATGTCTCTATTCCTTGTGGGCTCACCATGTAGCTTAAAAATGTAATGCCCCCAACCCCTGGAGCTAGGAGCATTATGTTTTCTTGTTTCCTACTTAACTTCTAGGGTCAAGCGGATAGAGTTTTGCCTGAAAATTGTTCATTTTTAAGGCTAAAAGCCTTACAGTAACTCCCTGCATTGAATGGAAACATCTAAAACTTCTAAAACAAGCTCCAGGGCTACACCCGGAGTCCACCACTCTACGGGTCACTCGCCTGGAGTACGCCAACCATAAAGTTCATTAATAAAGAAGGAAATCAAATCTACAACTCAGTGAACCACACATACGGAGTACTGGGGTTTACATCCCAAAATACAGCTAACTTTGACCAAGAAGACATCTAACTAATCAGATGGTTGGCTCATACGGCCATACAGAGCGACTCGTAAACAATATGTATTATATGAGCTAGAAGACATAGTTTACCACAATTACAAACTAGGAATACGCTATATTACATCGTTAAACATATGAATGTACTTCTATATAGCACACATGACTCTTTTTCAAGCAGGGGTAAACTCCAACTCGGCTTAAGTGGCTTGACTTCCACCTGTCATAACAAAACCCTGGGGAAAAACTGGAAAGAGTAATGAGATGAGCAACCATATGCTCAGTGAAAATTCCCCTATTCCTTAAAAACCAAAACCATTTGTAGGCAATAATACCAATAATAATCACATATCACGTATTTGTATATTACTATCATATTAGGCAATCATAGTCCCTAAGGAAAGATTACGACCCTTAAACTTCATGCTAGCCCCTCAACTCATTCCTAGGCCCTTAATGACCAATCTTACTTTCTAAAAAGCATTTAGGCACGTAATCAAGTAGCACAAGGAGCGAATATGATGCATTCAAACACACATTTGAAAACATAGTGACTCTCGATATATTCCAAAAATAGTTTATAAATCACGCTAACTTCTTTAAAGCTTATAATTCTTTCTAAAAGCTCCCGAAACATCCTAATTGGTAAGAAAGACTTGGCAAGAAACATTCTTTCATAAGATATGCACCTTTAAAAGCTTAAATGTTCAATGCATTACTAGGATGTAACCATTCTTCATTTGAAATTTCATTTAAACTATACTTGGAAATCGTTCATAAAATATGTGCAGGATATGTACATTTAAAAGCTTTCTTTCTTTTCTTAAAAACACTTTACTTAACTTCTTGAGGCTCATATTCTTTAAAAGAACCTCTTTCATAATGGTCCTCTAATGACCCTTATAAGCTTCTCAAATCTTATTCAATATGGGCTTGTAATGGCCCTTAGAAATCTTTCTTTTTCAAAATATTTAAAATGGCAAAATGCCAACTGGTTTTCCTATTTATTAAGAACTTATTCATAGCATAAAAAAATATCTTATTGTGCTGGCTAGGTGAGAACTACACTACCCCTAAGTGAGATCGTCACTCACAAGTCACGTTATCCCCGGGGTATACATAACTTAACATTGACTAAAATGCGTCTCAGCAGAGTAACTCTAACTTCAATACTGTCCTCTGTGGGGCAACAGCTCACACCAAGATAGTCATATCTTGAGTCCAGTCCCCCTCAAGGTTTTCTTACGCATCACACATCAAGGAATAGCTCAAACTAAGATAATCAGATCTTCACTCCAGTTCTCGGGAATTTGTCTAGCTCCCAATATTACCTTTGAGGGAAACAGCTCACGTCATCTTCGCGTTCAATTCCCATCCTTAAGGTCTGACCATTTTCCTAGCACTTTCTTAGCCTTTAAAATCACATTTCATTTCTCTTTTTCAGTTGATTACTTTACCGAAATCTTACTTTTAACAAAACGACCATAACTTTTTTAAATGCTTATAGTTCGTTCATTTTTAAGTTAAAAAGCTTCTTATAAATGTAAATAGTTTGCTAAGTCGTAAATCGACTTCGTTTTTAACTTAAAAACTTCTTATAAACATAATAAGCTTACTAACTCGTAAGTCGACTTCGTTTTTAACTTAAAAACTTCTTCTAAATGTAATAGGTTTGCTAACTCATAAATCGAAACTCATTTGCAACTTAAAGTACTTAGCTAGCGGTTAATCCAAAATAGGTTCATAATAAAATCTTCAGTTGCCATTTTATAAGTCGTTTCAATCCCTTCTTAAAACTCAAAAGAGGATGCATAAATAAAGTAAAAGCCTAAAACGTTCTTAAACTTACTATTATTCAAAACTTAAAGATACTTGGCTTGCTTATAAGTCAAGCGAGGTTTCTTCATAAATTTTTAACATAAGTGCTTCTTAAAATCATAATGGTTTTACTAGTTCGTAACTCGAAACTCAATCGAAACTTAAATAAGCAGCTAGCATACAAATCAGCTAAATTTCATAATTACTGCCTTAAGATGCCCTTTTTCAGGTCATTTAAATCCTTTTAAATACAAGGAGAAGTTATATACAAACCAATGCCTTAAAATATTTCGAACTCACTTTTTAGTTCGCTTTTAAACCTTCTAAATTGATTGACTATTCAGTTGAGTCACTCACTGAGTAGTTCGACAATTTAGGATTTCTTTGAGGCTACAAACATCTTCATAAACTATTAGGCAATTGGTAAGTACTTAAAAACATTCACAATCATGAAAATAAGCTTTCTAAACGACCCTTCTTTTTAAAGGCGTCTAAAAATTTAAGAATCAACCACATAGGGTCACGTAGCACATCGAAGGGAAATGGTTCGCAGATAGCACATTCATGCACGTCATAACACAACTTGGCAGAATCTGCCCAATGAGCCACACATGGCCTCACAATCTACACAATTACGGCAATTCACAACCCAGGCTCCCTCCTCACACAACATCTACCACAAGAACCTCAAATTTCTCATTAGTTCCACCTTAAACCATCCAGCCACCAAGTTCGGTTCAATATTGACATGCACAAACTAGTAGTACATAGAACGATCATATATTGGTGTAACATTCATGCTTAATAACCAACATAGAGTTTAAGTGTACTAGTCGACACAATAGAGACATTAAAGTGATATTTTGCTTTCTAGTTCGCAAACCAATATCTATAGGCATAATATTCCATAGTAATTACTACAAATAGACTATTAATCATGCCCAAACTGACTTAGCCGTAATCCTTAGTCCTTATTCAGTTTACCACATTATTATTTCAATTACTCAGCTAGCCCCTTTAGTCTTCAAAATAGTTTCAATTACTCAGCTAGCCCCTTTAGTCTTCAAAATAGGACTTAACAATCCTACAGTATATTCTATTTATTCCAAAATCTTCAACTAATCAATTCATTCAACCATGCATCGAATCAACATGCAATCTAACCTAAAATCAGTATCATGCTTGTAATTTCTCAATATCGATTCTAATTCACCCAAACTGATTTCCAAGCTCAAAATCAACATGCACTAAGAAAACTTAATTAAATCATTAAAAATAGCTATAATTAGGAGTAAAGAAATCCTCACCTCGAATCCAAGCTAGACATTCATTCGAAGCTACTGGCTCGACGCTAGTTGTTCAAACAACACCAACCCTTTGGCTCTTGCTCACCACGCAAGGACAGAACCCAAACTGTGACCAAACTATGCAAATTAGACCCCAAATTCAACCCAACTCTCACTCACTGACTTGAATTTGAGATGGATTCCTAAGGTATGAATTTGTTCCCAATTTATAGAGGTTTCGAAGTAATTAACAACTAGAATGCATGGTTGAACTTTTATAAGTGTTTGGGCTCTCGAATTCATGCTCAAACCCACCGAAAATGTGGTGGGTTCTCTCGATTTTACCCAGATTTCACACCAGGTGTAGGCCAGCTCGTAGGGAAGGCTGATTGGGTGGGATTTACGGTTGTGTATGGAAAAGATCTGCACGAATTCGAGCTCTTGTTGCACCTGTATGGTGGAAATGAGAGGAGGAAGTGGAAGAGCAGAGAGGGGAGAGAGGGTTGTCAGGTCAAGGGGGTCGCAACCGAGAAAGAGGAGGAAGAAGGAAAGGGGTTTGGCGAAATTACAAAAACACCCCTCCCTCTTCCATTTTTGTCCCAAACTGTTCGATACTTGACACAGCTAGTCTAATTTGTAACCCGAGTTCTAAACCGAAAATCGATAACACGATCTTTCATTGATTACTCATCCCCAAGTATATCCAGGTACAATTTAATAAACATCGAACTACATCGAAGGTTGACAACCTAATCGTAACGGGGTTCCTATTCGATTTAGTACTCGTTAATAACCATTAATAATGCTTACTAAAAATCACCAGAAGAGTTTCAAAACTAATAATAATATCAACAATGATAAAAATATTCTTTTTAATAAAATTGTTGTTCACGTAAGCACATCAGTAATAATTTAACTTATATAGTTAATAAAAATACAATTTTATGACATAAAAAGGTAATACGACCATTTTAACGTAAAATAGGGAACGCGGGTGTTACAAAAAACTTTCTCGATGTGAATGGTGAAATTTTGTGATTTAAGGCACATTTGTACTTGCTTAACCTCTTAAAGAATTCTCTTAGAGTGGGTTTGTCCTCACCGCATTTTTGAACTTAACTATCATGCTATCTACGTAAACCTCTACCTCCTTGTGCATCACATCTTATAGGGTGGTGTGAATGGTCCTGTGGTGAATTATCCTAATGTTGATGAAACAAAATGGCATTACGTTATAGCAGTTATGCCCCGTTGTGTCGTAAAGGTATTATTCTCTTGGTCTTACATGGCCATTTTATTTTGCATATCTTGGATACTAATCCATGAATGACAACAGTTGTTGCCCTACAATGTTGCCTACTAAGATACCTTTATGGGATGACTGGCTTTATTTAGGACCCTAAGCCCATACTCATTCTAATGCTTCTGCCCTTGGGAGTTGGGATAATGTTGGCGACCTATTTAGGATAGTTAGAGAACCAAAGGAATCCCACATCTAATTAGTCTTTGGCCTCTTCTATAGTTTGTAGGTCCTATTTTCTTTTCACTTCCCATTTTTTGTTTGACTAGTTTGGCATTGAGATAAAGAGGGATTTTACGTTTGGCCAGTTCCCTGTCATTCGAGGCTCATCATTGACTTCTATTGGCGATTCCGTGAATTATTCTAGTTTTTGTGAAGCAAGTGACTTATCTAATTTTAATTCTTTACGCTCTTCTTTTGCTTCCATGTTTATTATTATTGTGGTTAGATTTCTTGCGCTTCGATTGCTCTAATTATCTTTTTAGGATAGTAAGCTTCATCAGTTCTACAAAGAAAAGTGAGTGCATAGTTTTACTCAGATTAGCTAGTAACATCGAATGCAGAAACAAGTACATCATTAGGGCCCTCAGTTATAGCATCCTTAGAGACCATTTTGGGGGACGCAAGAAAGAGAAAGGACTCATCCTTTGGCTCAGTAGCAAATTTAAATGCAATTGTAGACTCAAAAGCAAGATGGATGTGCTGCTTTGGCATTTCTCCAATAGTAAGCCAAATCTCCTCGCTATCGGCACTTGCCTATATAATGCTACAATGCTTTCCTCCGACTTCACTCACTATCAGCTCAATGATGTCAAATGTTGGTTGTGATGGCCACAATCTAGTCTAATCGTTATGGCTAGATCCTCTCCAATCCAAAGAGTAAGTCTAGTCCATTGTGAGTTTCACTAGTTAACCAGTCTATCATAGCTCTTCCTTTATTAGCATGCTAGCTTCATGTAGTAGCACAAAGGTAGAGAGAAGTAGATATTTGCTGTTGTGGACATAGCAAGGCTACAAGTTTTTAATGATCACATGGACCTGTTCTTTTACAATAGGCATGTCAATTATAACGTAAAAAGTTTGTCAGTTACAAGGGATTCTTTAGCTCTCTAATAAGCTATGTAGTCTCAAAAAGTTTATTTTTCTACTTATTTAAGGAGTTCAAGATTGTGAAGAATTGACAGTTTCGTGTTATAGGCATATTGGGATAAGAATCCTTTTGTTGTACCTTCGCATCTGTTGATCTTTTAAAGATCAAGAGAGTGAAACCAACTTCAACGTCTCCCCTATAGTTAACAGGAATATCTGTGCGAAAAGATCTTTGTTTGATGTGTTAATACTCTTGAAGTTTGTAGATTTCCTTAATCAGGAAGTAAAATTTCCTATTCTGCTAAATTTAAAGCTACCTGTTAAGTTAAAAATAGGTGGTAACTTCCCTTTATCAATTCCAATATAAAGGTCAATGCCTATTAAGTGACTTCTGAATACAATGGAACATCAAAGTAATTGGTCTGACTTTTTAACTCTTTTGTTAGTTAGGTCTGGACCATTAGTTGTGTTGGCATCATCTTCATCATCTTCATTCAAAGGTTCATTAATGAATTTTTGTTGTTCTATAGAGATGTCATGTTGGGCTTTCATTTTAGTTCTAACTTTGTCGCTTCTTAGACTATGTGTTCTTGACATCCATATCATCGTTTCTGAATTCTTCTTCCATTATCATATATTGGATTCGACTATGTTATTGAAAAATTGGGTTTCCTAACCTGACATGTCAACATGTATTCTCTTACACTGTTTTGCTTCTTAAGCTCTAAGAAATCCAGGCTAGAAAACAAAAATATTATTTGTTTTAGGGACACTATTCTGGTCTTTTTAAAAACTAGGGTTACCAATTTTCAAAGGAAAAGAAGACTCAAGAAAAGGAAAAACCCTAAGATCATGCCTTCCCAAGGGACAGGCAAAGGGAACAAAGATAAAAGACCAAAGATTCACATGAACTTGGGAGTTTCCTTTTGAAGTATCAGAGAAAGACCTATGTCATTAGGCACTCACTACACACATCTACAAAAGTGATCACCATGTAACAAAACAAAGTAGCACAGGCATAAGTTTTCCTAATCTTACATTTAGCCCATGCTTGGCTCCCCCAATATTGCCAATAGGGTGGACCTTCGACTTCATCTTACCTTTGATGATATGTAATCGTCCAATCAAAATTGAGAGATAATGTCAGAATGAAATCCTTCTAACCTCTCTATTAAAGACCCTCTATCTGTACTAAAATCAAGAACTCCATCTCTTCGACCTTCAACCCTTAAAAAGGATAAGGTGATTCTTATTAAGCCACCTAAGAAGATGGAAGGGAAGAAACGTTTTAATGTCATAGGTTTTAGCATTTTTAAGCCAATGGTCCAAATAGAAAGGCCCTTATCTTTAAGAAGGTAGAAGAAATTCAAGCCATGGTGGAAGAATCTACTGAAGAAGTGCAATAAAAAGATGTTCCTACTTCTAGCCACTCCAGATATGGGTGAATTGTTGTTAATTCCAAGGGCTTTACATGTCATGAAGGCTCCTCTTAAAAATAGCTAAAGGGAAGAAATCTTTCATTCAAGGTGCACAATTGGAGGCAATGTATGTGGCCTAATCATAAATATCAATAGTTGCATTAATATGTCCTCTAAAACAAGCATTAATGAACTTTAAATCCCTACCAAGGAGCATTTTATTCCATACACCCTTCAATGGTTTGAGTCAAGCAATGAGATATGATGGGCATGCCAACACCTACATAGTCAAGCAAAAATGGAATAAGGGAAAGGAAGTAATGAAAACCTCTTCATAGGAGAATTAGGGAACATTGTTCCACTAGTAAAAGCAAGTCTAAAAATTGCATTGCTAATGATTAAACAAAATATAAGTGAAGAAGAGAAACCTTTATCCCTTATAGCTGACCAAGAGCTTGAGGATGTGATCCTAAAAGAACTCATCACTGAAGCCATATTTCCCATCAAACATGTAAGGATGACTAAACTGGCAACTCTTTGGAGCCCAGTGAAGATGAGTTATCTTGTGAAGAGTATACTAAGATCTTCAATGAGTTGATGAGGCCTAAAAGTATCAACTATCACATTACACCGCTTAAGATCTTTAACAACTGTTATACGTTGAAGAAGGGTGGTGCTATAAGCATATTAGGTGTTTTCAAAGCCAAATAGGAGGTACATCTTCGAGGTTGATGTCTTGGATTTCCATACTAAGGATTAAAGGCAAATCCTTCTCAAGACAGAGAGGTTGATACATGTTGGACTCCATCACATCACTTCCACAATCTCCTAAAGCTCCTATCAATCTAAAATCGCAAATTAATACCACAAATCACATTTTTGACCAAACTAGAATTGGTCAAATTGTTCAATCCAACTCAATTTTTTATCAACACCGATCAAAGGTTAGACTTGACTAGGTTAAATGGTTAATTTTGAAGTCAGCGAAGATTTTGCACTTGGCATTGTTTTTTAAGCAAAGCATCTTTTATTTGTATAGGGAAATGCTTAAAATTTTCGTTTTTCATAATGAGCTTAATTAATTCTATTGGATTAAGTTAGTGCTTAATTACTATTGGGCTATTACAACTTAGCGCCTGCCCAATCAGCATCTGAATAGGCCACATGAAGACGAGGCTGAAGACGAGGTCTGCGGTATCTCTTTTTGGGTTGATACTTTACTCTCACTGGATAGATTTTGTAGCTTAGAGAAGGGGCTATCCATTTGTCTACCCATAAAAATCCAAATATCCCTGTAATTGTTAGACTTGTAGATTATAAAATTAACTTGATTGGTGTGAAGCATTTTCTTTCCTAAATCTCTATTGTTTATCTCAAAAGCATTATATATTTGGCCTGTGATTAGAGTGTCCCCTTTAATTCTTGTGCTTTGGTGTTGACTTCTTTTTTGGTATAATGATGGTTGATTACTAATTAGATGGTGTTGACCTTTATCTTCGCATTTGTTTTTAGTTTTTCTCCATATTCAAAATCCCCTAAAAAAAACCATTATTGATTTTCTTTTTGCTGATGAAAACTTTAGGCTAGTTGGTTTGTAAAGAGATTTGGTGAAGTTAATTTTATCAAACTCTAGCCATCATTCTTGGACCTTAATCTTACGATCTCATTGTTCGACATTAATTCTAAGGAGGAACTAACCTTGGTATTCTTGTTTTTCAGGTGTTAAGCTTTTGAGGCTCCATCCTTATCAACTATCCTTAGTTCAAGGTGAATGTATAGAGCTTCAAAGTTCATTCGACCGCAAAATTGGGTGGTCGTAAGAACCTAATATCGATAATCAGGAAGGACTACCCATCTCTTCTAGCCAGTTAGCTCCTTAGCGACTTCGTCATAGGGGCAGTCCTACAGAGTCACATCCTAAGGGGTAAAAACAAAATGTGAGGGCCTAGCTCTAGTCTAGGTACATTGCTAATCACAAAGGTTTAGCATCTTAAAGGACAAAACTTCAGCACAAAAAAGATAGTAAAAAGGCCGGGAAAACCTTAACAGAATATTAAAAAGTGGAAATGACATACACTTTTTCAACAAGCTTGAAAAGGTTAAGAAATTTTTTGAAAAAAAATTGAACTCGAAAAGGGATCCATGACTAGGAATGACAACAGCTCAAATTCAAATCGAATTTACATCAAATTCAGACTATACTACTATCACTATCCATGAGAGAAAAACCCTTGGTCAAGAAAATGGATAAATTTGGAGTAGAAACCCAAGATATGGAAGGAGAACCAAAAACCCACTAGGTGATTTGCTGGAGACTATGGACTAATCAACATGACTATCACTTGCAAGATCAAACTTATAAAGAAATCACCAGCAACCAACCTACCATTCAATCTCATAAAAGCCTATGCTCCAAAGATTGAAATAAAGGGAAGACTAAGATTCACACTATCCATAAGAAACAAAGAAAATGAGATTTTTGTAAGGAAATAATAAGCAAAAATCTTTTTATTTCATAATCCAAATCTAAAAATAATACAAACAATCAAGCCATTGTATAGTGGGGTGTCTTCCTCTCTAGTTCTTGTATCAAACAATGGAAATATCAAAAAAAACTAATAGAATTCGAGCTAGCTATACAATTAGGACAAAAGAAAAAGAGAACCACTTGACAAAATGCAAGGCTTGAATTTGCTAAACTTGTGCTTGCTTGGTTGCATCTTCCATCAGCTCAAATAGAGGGATTTAGGGGAGATAGTCGAGGGGAATTTTTTGGAGGTATTCAACTACTTTCTATAAAATCTTATCCCCTTAGTCACCCATTCGGTAGCCTGATGAAGCTCATAATCAAAACCATACATTTGCAAATCTCAAAAGACCCTTGTCTGATTTAAGCTTCATAACTCACTAAACACTTAAATTTAAAGGTGATCCATAGTTTGTTAGAAATTAGACATTTTGGGCTATCCACCCATGTGTGATTTATCAAAATTGGAGTCTATTTTCCTATTAAAATTGAGCTGGAAATGGCAGTAAAAATCCTCACCCAAACCAGGAACATAAATAAGAAGTGGCTTTAGAGGATAAGTTCATAGGTTCCTTACTTAGGGCCACTAAGTGCCCTGCCACCCACGTAAACTTGATTAGATGCTCATTTAAGGCCCAAGATGGTATAGGCTTAGGAGGATCTTTCCCTAACACCTCATTTCGGTGAGTAAGGGAGCCCTTTGCTTCGAACGTATGGCATGTTAGAGAACTCTGGTATCAGCAGTTTGCTCCACATTGTCCCTTCTTGAGAGGATTTACCCTCAAATCCTTGGCTTTCCACGAACTTGTTAAAGATCTTGATTTATTTAACGCATGACAAGTTAAGTCCATTAGGTTCAAGAGAGGCACCACTTATAGATTGACTAAGTTCACTTCACTCTACTCCCAAATATGATTTGGTTAGTAAGGGCTTTCCAATAGTGAGTTAATGCATGAGCTTATCCCCACTAGTATGAAAGGTGCGCTTGAGTCATAAGGCAAAAAGGGCTCGCTTTCTCACTTGTATTTGGCTTGGCCATTAGTAAGGCAATTTGAGGCTTGCTGTTACTAGTGGCACACTCATGCTATGTTTAAATCTTGTATAGAGTTTCTTACTTCCCTTCTCCAACTTGATTTTAGGAGGTTTGGGTAGAGGTAAGGTAGCTAATATACGGTACACTCATTGTAATCTTGTAATTATGTGTTAGCATGCCCATTATAAATCACAGATTATCATATAACTAAGGTCTACTAAGCAACAAATGACATGCATCCATAGGAAGGACATCATACAAAACCTCACTATTATACAGACTAATTAAAAATAAAATGAGAGCTTCTTTTGAAGCAACTACATTGTTGTCTAGCTCTAACCATTAAAGGGAGCATGGAGTAGGGTGCTCCTTGGTGGGAATTTGATGCTTGTCAGTGAGTGTTATACATACGAAACTGATAAACCTACTATCATCAATGATTAAGTCACAAACCTTACATCTAATCATACCCTTGGCTTAAACAGTTATTCGCTTTGGCTATGTTCATGTAGAGCTTTTGTGACATGCAGACACCTCTTGATTGACAACAATTCACCTACATCAAGATTGACCAACATAAGCGCTTCATTTCCTTCTTCTTCTTCTTCAATAGATTATTCTATAATGGCTTAATGGCATAGGCCTTTATAGTTGGGAAATTGAATTGAAAAAGCCTACAACTAAGGCACTTAAGATATTTTTTCCCTTCTAACTTTTTAGGTGGCTCACTAGCAATTCCCTTACCTTTGTCAAAAGTGTTGACTTGCGGGGGTCGGGTTTCTATCTCAAAGTGAGTGAGGGGCTTTTGATAAGGGAGGTGTGAAAGGACTTTATACCCTTAAGTTACTTCTTAGCTTTGATTGCAAGATTGCACATCATCAAAGGAAAGGTAAGGCTAGAGATCTACCTTGTTAGCAATGTTAGAAGATAACCCTTGGATGAATCTAGAAATTTTAAGCTCCATCTCTTTATCCAATCCAACCTTCATTTGAGTTGTTCTAACTCCATAATATACTTTTCCACCTTAAGATTCTGTCAGCTCAGAAGGATGATTTTAACGTAGAGCTTTTGCTTCTAGAAAGATGGTAGAAACCTCTTATCCACATGCTCCTTGATTTTCGAGTACGTCTTGATCTTACAGATGGCTTCCCCTGCTTTATTCGTGTTCAAATTCTCATACCACAAGGACAACATCCTTTTATCTTAAGAATAGCCAACTTGAAAGCGTTTTCATAATTGTACTCGTTGTAGCTCAAATGTCCTCTCCATAGATTGAAAGCAATCTAAGTAGTTCTCCGAATTGAGGTTTCCACTGAACTCCAGTGCCTTAATCTTAAAATCTCTAAGATCATCCCATAGCTTCCTTATCTTATTTACTCTGTGTCCTCATCATTCTAATCTTCATGTGAGGATGAATAGGCTATGTCAATATGGCTAGCATCAAGTTCTTGATGGTAATGGCTTCATCTTTGGGTCCTTTTACTTACCCAAGCTCTCTTTTGAACCTTCCCACTTGCTCTCAAAGTTTAATGATGGCCTTATCTCTCTTATCTCATGGGCTTGCTCAAGAGGAATGGTCCTGGAATGAAAAGGGTCCCTTTATTGGCCATATTAGTGTAAGGATTGAAGGTGTAAGACGAGAAATGGGAACTACGAAGTATATGGGCGACCACGAAGGGATCCTGGTAAAGTCCAGAAATGAAGGGCTGGAACCAAAAAAGGAACCAAAAAATAGCCATGGTACATAAGGGTGGCCATGGATAGACCATGGTCAGTTTTGGTCGACCATGCCATGCAGTATTTTGTCAAGGCATTGTTGACTAAATAAATAGATTTAAAGAAGAATATCTAAAGGTAAAATAGTAAAGAACATGATGGAATCAAATAACACACAAAGATTGAAGAAAAACTTTTTCCTTCGATACCAAATGATCCATAAGAGAAAGCTCTTTGCCAAATAAAGGTATAAGTTTGGAGGGGAAACCTAAGAGATTGAAGAACAACTAGAAATCTATAGGTAAATCTAATGGAGTAATCCACAAGACAACCACTAGGATGATAAAACTTGTAAATAAATTAGCAACTAATAAAATATCAACCCACTATTCAATCTCATAAAGCTTAAGAACCAAATATTTAAATAAAGGAAAGACTCATGTTCACCACTCTCCGAGAGAGATAAAGAAAATGAGGTTTTTTTAGAGAGCTAATAAGCAACAATTTTTCATTCTATAATTGAAATCTTCAAATCTAAAAATAATAGAAGGAATCAAGCCATTATATAGGAGTGTGCCCTCCTCTCCAAACTTTGTATCAACATATAGAATTCCAAAGAAAACGACCAATGAGACTCTAGCTAGTTATACAACTATGACGAAGGAAAAGGGCGTGCACCAGATAAAATGCAAGGTTAGAAAATGTTGCACTTATACTTGCATGGTGGCATCCTCCACCATCCCAAATGGAGGAATTTGGGGGTATTTTAGGAGAAATTTTATGGTAGTGTCCACCCACTTCCCATAAAATCTCATCCCCTTACTCACCTATTTGATGCCCCCATTAAGCTCATAATGAAAACTGGGCATTCTTAGACCTACAAGAACCCTTGTCTGATTTAAGCATCATAACTCATTCAATACTTGGAATTTACAGGTGATTTATGCCTTATTGGAAAAATAGACATTGGGGACTATCCATCCATCTATAGTTCACCAAAATTGGACCTATTTTCCATCTTAAAACTAAGTTGACAGTGGAAGTAAAAATCTTGACCAAAACTGGAAAAATAATAAGAAGTGGCTTTGGAAGACAATCAACTAGGCTCCTTATTTAGGTCTACTGAGTGGCTTTCCACCCATTTAAACTTACTTAGACATTTATTTAAGGCCCCAAGTTCGCATAGATCTATGAGGATCTTCCCCTAATGCCTTGTTTTCTTCAGTAATTGAGGGAGCCATTTGCTTCAAACCCATGTCATGTTGGAGAACCTTGGTGTCTGTGGTTTGAAATCAAAAGGGAAGAATTTATAACAAAATTTTGCGCAAAATGCATCACTATACTAAAAGGGCAAACCCCAAGGAGATGTGAAGTCCAATCAACAAGTCTTCTTAAGAAACTGTATCAGCCATCATTACTCGTATAGGGAAATAGATAGAATGCAAAATGATGCTCAGTTAAGGTAAGTTTAAGCCCCTTTGATAGATGCAAAAAGAATTTACAGGGAAAAAGAAACTAAATTAGTAAAAGATTCAAAATTATAAAGCAAGGGATTTGAAATCAAATTAGAGAAAATTTTTCCCTAAAAAAAAGGATAAAATTCATTGAAAAACATGTCTAAGTCTCTTTGGGAAGGAGAACAAATAGGTGAATGGCAAACAAAACCAATTTTTAGAAAGCTTGTACAATTTGGATAACTCACAATTCAAGGTACAAAATATTTAAAGAGGTAAAGAGGCTAGGCCTAGCTACAATTTATGCCATGTTATATTAAAATCTAACATCTCTTAAGGAACAAATTATTCAGGTAGATAAAAGATCTAAGAGGCACTAGGTCACGGTCCAATAGAAACCCAAGAAAGAGATTGACTAGATGAAATAAGTTAGTAAGATTGAGCATTGGGTCAAAGCATAAGTGAAGAAACCTAAACAAACCTAGTTCACTAAAGCCTTGATTACTAAGCAGCATAACTTGTAAAAAGGGTGAAGGCCTAACGAAGATCTCCTAAAGGGACCTGGGAATGGTAAACATATTTGAATATGAAAAAAATTAGGAAAAAGAACTATGTCCAAAAAGATATGGAATCCCTGTTAAATTCCTCTACGAGAGCCGTGCTAAACCCTTTTTAAGCAACTCATGGCCAAACTCATCGGCCTAGTTAATTGGGCCTTTATAAGCTATATTGTGTTTATTATTTCCTTACACCCTTCTTGAATTCTCCTAACTTGAGCATTGGAAGCTCTTGAAGAGGAGAAATGCCCCTTCTTTGAAGAGTTGTTTTGCGGGAAATTCTTAGACGATAGAGCCATTTTTTCTAGGTTCCTAATAAAACTCAAAAATTCTACTCCATACTAAAACAAAATTGATGGAATTTGGGTTTTTTTTGAGTGAAAATTTTTGATCGGTAAGAGGTGAGGATTGAAATCCCATTGTAAGTAATCGCTGAAAACAACAGAGGCAAGTATGGCCACAGAGGAATCCGTGACAGGGCTATTGTTGTTGGCATTTAGCGAGCACCACCGTGGACAAGCGGCAAGGGTTTGAAGAAAGGAACTAACTTGGTGACATGATGACCACTGGCCAATTGCAGGAACATAGTCCCCCCGGTGACCATTCCACTAGACATGGCACATGTGAACTATGCAAAGGTAGGGATGCACTATTAGGACGGTGGTTCTGGGTCAAGAGTCTCCATAGGGGCAGGGGTTAATTTTTTTAAATAAAACTATTGAATGTGTTTAGAGAAGAAATGTATATTCTGGTTTTAGAAAGGGAATCTCCTTTAGTTGATTTAATATAAACTTTTTATAAATAAGTAGCAATAGTTAACCATTTAAAAGAAAAAAAAGACTATGCCCTTATCGCCATTAATTTACCTATTGTTGTATTGGTTGAAGAAACTAGATATGATATTTTCATTGATTGAATTGTCTTAAAAGAGTAGAATATTAAATAAACATACAATTAATAAATAAATAAATATTAGCTATCATGCAGATGAATGCTATGTCAGTGTAAATTAAACTTAAAGTTTTCTGAGGAAAAGGGGGAGGGTAGGCCAGTGGATTGTAGTTTGGCACCATTAAGTACCCATTCCCTCATAAAGGCAATCTTTATAATTTTACAAATAAAATTCATTTTATAGCAATTGATTAGAAAATGAGCATTAAGTTGTAATGGAGGTTTTTTTAAAAGAACAAAATATCTTTTGAAAAAAATGAATGTATTGATGATAACAATGAATTCATTCATTTAGTTTCACGCTCATTGTCAATTAATTTGAATCTTGCTTAAAATTATTGTGTATTAGCAAAAATTAAAAAACAAATGATAAATTTAATTCAATCTAATCAATATGTCAAATGAGCAACAACATAACCAAAGTAAGCAATTTGGTAAAAGAGAACAGTTGCATTAAAAAAAACCTTAAAACAATAATCAAATCACAAGATTGTTAAGTTAAAAACAAAGTCAATGTTATTATTTTGAAAAACGAATCCCACTTTCTAAGAAAATGGATATGTATTTATGTAGCATTGTATGAACACGGGTTTGTAATGCTCATTCCATAGGTTAGGAGCTTGTCACCCTTAGCTACAATCTTGGGTCTGAGTCATGCAAAACGGAGGAGGGGGGATTGCATTGGTAGAACTCTACACCTAATTATCATGGCTAATAGAGGTTCAAATTCCATTCATAGACTATCAAAGACTCCAAAATTGAATATTGTTTTCCAAAATTGAATACTGAAATACCCTTTTCTCCTTTTAGTTTCACGTTCAATTTGTCAACAAATAGCATTCATTTTTCACACTATAAACATACATTTTTCTTTAAGTGAATACACATCCAGCTTCAGGCATTAGATCAGAAACACCCCCCTCTTCACATACTTTTAGGTTCATGTTAAATTTGAAATGAGTGGATGCAGTATGCTAGAACGTTTTTGAAATCTCTAATTTTCTTATTTTTTGAAAATATAAACTGTACTTTACCTTTAAATGAATACTAACTTCTTAAAAAATGGGCATGTGTAAGCTAAAACGAACATAATTTTTAAGAATCAAGAATATGTTATCAGAATATGAATATTAGAATTTGATATATGGTGTATTTATACTGGTTATGGAGTTGTCAAGTTAGGGGTTCATTTGTCGTATTTTACGTTCCTCTTTCACCTATTTTTTGCTCGTACAATTATATAATCTCTAGGATTTTTACTCATTTTATTTATTTTTATAGGTAATATGATCAACTAAGCAAGTGCCATGAAAAGAAGCAAAAAGAAACAAAAGAAGAAGACAATGCAACGTGCGATGGGGGACCGGTCGACAGCACGACAACCGTCGCGCACCCTATCTAACACAACCGCTAGCCAAGAGTTGGTGATAGTAGTCGCCCAGCCAACGGCTGGCCTATAGTGGCCGACGACGGTCAGCCGTCACCCCCAGGCTACTGCTTTTCTCGGCTTCAGTATAAAAGGGGCTTGCTTCGAGACTTTCACTTGGGTTTCTTGGAGGCGATTTTTAGGCTAGTTCTAGGTTAGGTTTAGTCAATAAAATCCATCCTAATAGGGGGATTATATTAGCAAGATTTGGATTTGTTTAGGTGGATTGTTGATTCAAGCTCATAAATTTCATCTTCATTCAATCAATCCTAAGTTTTCTCGTCTCTCTCTCTCGTTTATATTTTGTTATTGTTTAGGTTTTGCTAATCTAATTCTTGTATTTGATTTGTTTAGTCTAAATGTTTAGTCTTTATTATTAATCCATGTTTAATTTGCTTGATTATATTAGTTTAGTTTCTTCAGTTCAAGTTTATTTGCTTGTGTTGTTAGCCTTGGTTTAGTTAGGTTAATTGTGTTTTTGCGATGATTAGCAACTCACTTGGTTGGCTTGGATTACGATTAGCCTCTTGATGGCTAATTGGACTTGTATTAGGACTAACCATACCTAACTTATGCTTAGAACATAGAGTTTTTCCTCACACCCGCTAAGTGTTCAATGAAATGCTTGAGAGAGCTTTCATCTATATTTTTGCATAATTGACTTATGCAAAGAGGTGAGATTAATTAGCTAGTGTGAGAGAGGGGTGAGAATCATCCCAATCCTAGCTAGGTCCGAAGGTTGCCAATTTTGTGGTATAATTGGGTTAACCCCATGAAAATAGGTGGTTAAACTAATTAGGCTAGCTAATGACCCTTGAGAGAGGGGTTGGTGGTCTTCGATGGCACAGCCGATCATCTCTTGTTTTTCGTAGAGATTGGGTAGGTTAGGACTCATCTCGACTATTTAGTTCGTCAATTGGTCAAATCATAGCCTCAAGCCATCCCTTCTGCTTTTATTAGTTTAGTTTAGCTTTGTTTTCATTTCCTTCCTTCTAGGTCTAGATTGAGTCACTCTAGCTAATCTCGATACTTGAAACCTAACTCCCAGTGGACGACACTCCAAGTACTCGATGATAAACCTTGCACTTGGGGTTGCAAATTTAAAACTCGAATTTTTGGTAGCAAGTTTCTAATGTCGTGTCGGGGAGTTGGCGCTTTTCAATATCGGGGTTTACTTGAGCATTCAAGGCTAGGCCTTTAGAAAATCCATAAAAATAAATTTAAAAATCAAAAAATTTGAAAAAAAAATCGACATGGCTATTTTTTATTTACCTCAATTTAAGAACAAACCTTTTTGGTAATACTTGTCTAGATTGAATGATTACCGTGCTCAATATAGGCATTTCACATGTGAAAAATGAGAAATATGCAATGTTGTGCTTGAAGGTATGACACATGGTACTTGAGTTGTCCTTGAGTTCATGTGTTATTATGGTATGTGCTACTTAAATATTGATGACATGTGGAATTTATTTGAATCTTTGGCTTGGTATCAAGAGTAATATGAGAGCGCTGGGATTCATTCCACTAGTATTCTTCTTATCCGCATGTTATGTGCTCTTATTGCCAATCTTTTGACCATAATGTGAATTCTTGGTCTTGTTATGATATTTTCGATGAATGTTATGCTAAGCTTGATGCCATGGTTGGGACAATGAATGAGCAACATGAGCACTTTATTAGTGAGATGAGGGACTGTTACCTATTGCATGGGACCGACCCTACTTTATATTTCCCTAGACTTGAGGCCAGTCTCTATGATGATTGCAAGTCTTCCTCCCCCTAGAGTCACATCTTGTTGATGATACACCTTCAACCGACCTAGAAGAAGTGTTTGACCCTCCCTTGACTTCTTCATCACTTGTTGCTCCATCCTCTCCTAGTACACCCATTGGCACTACTGTTAGTGCTTTGACCTTACTTGTTTCTCCCATCCCTTTAGCTCAGTGCACAGGGTTAGAGATGGGTGAGCATTCTAGGGGTGACGCTAGTTTTATTGAGGACACTATGATTGCTTGGTCAAAAGAACCTTCCTCAATCGAGCTTTATCTTGAGGAGACTCCTTTCGAGGAGTTGTGTAATGATAGTTTGGTGGTTGGTGTTGCTCCTAGCATTGCCATATTGAATCAATTTGTACCGAGCCAATTGACTTGATCCCTATTTTATCCCTCTTACTTCCCACCACCCCCTCTCACTTGCATGCATTCTATGGGTCCCTAGGTGATATTAGTGGGTATAATCCCTCCTTTGACCCTTATTGTGCATACTTAGAGAACATACCTAGGGAGATCATGTGGAGTAATTTCTTTGATTATGCTTTTGATTTTTCAATAGCATTTGATGAGTTTAAGAGGGCACTGACTTTCTTCATTATGATCTTATTCGTGTTCTCTTATTTCCACCATTTTGAGATGGATGCAACAGCACACAACAAGCTCTTATGAGCTTTGATAGCATCCGAGTTGACGACGTGAGTCCTAAGCAATGATGAGGCGTGGCTAATGCTCCTCAGGCCTCCACAACAGCATCTTATAGAGGCATAGTTCGGGTACAATCAGTGCCTGGACTGGTATAATCATTCTTACTCTTCTCCCTTCTTTTTCTTTCCTTTCTTTTTCTTTTTGTTTAATTGTAGATATTAGCTTGTTTGTAGTTGTGAATATTAGGTTACATTTTTGTTGGTGATCAACTTTGAGGTGAAACTGGGGATATTGTGGAGCTGATTGATGGCTATGATCACATTTGTTTGTCCTAGTGCATATTTCTGTTTTGTGATAGGTGGTGTAACACCCCAAAGATACATCACTCACTATTTGCATCTCTTTCACTAGTTTTCCCCTATTGAAATGTTAGCCTAAATGATTAGGCGTTATCACTGTCCAATTAAGGACAAGGCTTTACTTGTACATGATAACTAAGCCATAATAATCAATGTTTATCATCAAAGATATTCACACCATCACAAACTATCAAACTATTTCGATAAATATAGAAATTGTTTTAACATCAAAACCATACAAACATCTCAAGGATGACACCAAAATATAGAATTCTGATAAAATATACAGTGTCAACACCAAAATAATTCTCAATATGATATTATAGATATTTTAACGATAATACACCCCCATTCCATAAAGATTTCCCGACTCACTTATCATCTTCAGCTGTACTGCCTGCCTAAGGGCGATTCACTGAACACTTTCCTAAAACAAAACATGAAAACATTTCTGTGAGCCGAAACTCAGTACATGCATTCTTGTATTGTTAAACATTCATGGAATAAAAACTGGTTAGGCCCATATTGCAATTCATTTTTAATTAAACACAGGGAATGAGATGAATTTGAAACTGCATTGTCAATTATTATCTGATAGTGAACCTCTAGTAACTGTTACGATATGAAAATAGGTGCACACCTGCAAAGTCGATTGGGACCTGGCCTGAAGTCACGCAGGTAACTGAAGGGCTATGCCCTGTAACTGATAGCTGATGGGGTCACTAATTATGTGATAAATCACTAGTTAAACTGATTCATTGATGTACTTACCAAAAACATTGTAATTTTGATAAATATGTGCTGATTTCTAACAATACAAGCAATGAACGTACCTGGAATTTTTAAATGTAAATGTACGGAATAATATTATGCCCAAAAGTTGAAGGAATGATTGATTAGGCCCGGATTCTGTACAAAATTATTGTTGTTGGAGCATACGGTTAGCAAAAATATTTATTTCATAGCGAATAAGTTAGTAAAAGAAAAGTAAAAGCATAACAGAGGCTTAAAAAGAATGACTCATGACTTAATCATCTGACCTCTCATTAAGACTCAAAACCCCAATATAGAAAGCTTAAGAAATCCCAAAAATCTTTCATTTTAAACACCAAGCTAATTCCCACAACAAAATTCCCAAAATGAGGCTAGAATACAAACATGCCAGTTTTGGTCTATTCCATACAGTTTTGGTAAAATGACTATAACCTTTTCCACAGACCTCAGATTAAGGCGATTCAAGAGCCCTTTAAAAGCTAACACACTGAATTATCTACCCACCAAAAATCATAATTTTTGGTGGGACCGTGCATTACCAGTGTATTGCCAAATTCTGCCCTGTTTTCTTGAAATTTCCAGCCCTCACTATTTTAGCTTTTCCCTCTCTTTTCACACAAATTCTAAACTTAAACCATTCTTTAAAAGTATGTAAGTAAGCTTTGGCCCATCCCAATAGCATACAAAATCACCACACTCAAATTCACTTCATAATCATATCCAAAAGAGATCATTTTTTTCAATCAAATACCCATATAAACCAAGCTTAAGGCCAAATTAATCCAAACCATGCATTATTTGCCAAAACCCCAGTTTATGGTCAACTTGGACTCTATCTAACTCATGTGAAATCACCAAAAACATCAACATAGCCACCAATAGATTAGAAAATGACCAAATCAAAGATAAAACAATCAAAATCCAACACTTTAACATTAAACTTACATGATCAAAGATTAACCATAACCTAGCATGACCCAACCTCAACACCACCATGATTAACATCAAAATAACTCTTATTTCTTATGAAAATAACATGATAAAAGATCATAAACATCAAAACAAGAATCAAAACTAAAATAAAAGGAAAAATCAACAAAAACAAATTTCAAGACTGCTCACTTTGATTACAAATAAGTTGAGATGGACATGAGGTTTAGGGGTTTTGATGATGGAGGATAATAGCTTGAGGTACTAGGATGTTGGGAGGAGTCAGAAACCACCGGGGCTGGCCAGAAACCACCACAAACAGTGACTGGAGCTACTGGACGTTTAGAGAGAGAGAGAGGAGAGAGAAAATGGAGTTTGTGAGTTAAGTTGTATTTGTTTGACTTATCTAATGGCTTGGCTGAGTTTTTAACTAGAAAAGCCACCTTTTTTGACTAACCATGGTTAAATTAACCATAGTAATTGGTTAGATTAATAGGCAAACTTGTTGGGCTTCAAAACAGCCAAAATAAATTAGGTTCGGGAATAAAACGCTTCGTAACGATAACGATTTTACGAAACTAAAAATTAAAGCTTTGAAATGTTACCGACAACAAAATAAATTACTTAGATTAAACTTGTTAGGGCCTCTATCAATTCTTCCAAAGTTTTCGTTAATCAATTAAATAAACAATTAAAATCCAAATTATCACGTGAGAGCCCAAATAAAATTTTTCCACCATGATGAATAAATGAAATAACTGAAATAAGAGAAGAAAAATAATGACCATGAAGTAATTAAATAAATAAGCATAATTAAATAATTTTAGGGTTGCGCTATTACAGGTAGTGTTGTTGGTGTATATATATTCATTCTTGGTGATGTTAGTTTTTTATATATGTGTGGTCTTGCTATTGATTTGGTGAGATTATGTTTTCAGGGGAGTGTGTTAGCTTGTGTATATGTATTTAGGTTTAGTGTTCTTATGTGATTTTGTTTTCTTTGTTTTTGCATATTTTTGCAGTGGTAGTGACTCCTCGGCTTCCAATAAGGACATTGTGAGATTTAGGTATTGGGGTGGGCATATATCCTTCTGTGTATATGTTTGTGAAATTTTTGAACTTTTTAATTTTTGTATAATTTTTTTTTTTGGCTTTGAGGAATTTTGTGCTATTGTGATTGGTTTTTAATCTTTGATAACTTGGTTGCTAGCTTGTATATAGATCGAATATGCATGATTGAACACTTGTCTACATTGTGATCACGAGTCTCTCATAATAACTCCATCTCACATGTATGGTTTTGTGCCTACCTTGTACACTTAATCATTGACTTTTAGTGTTTGTTGTTGAAATTTGGGTTTTGGGGCATTCAACTCGGTTAATTAACTTCCTATTTTGGTTTCATTATGAAAAAAGAAATAAAAAGAGAAAAACAAGAAGTGTAAAAATGACCTTGCCTCCTGTTCCTCTATTTAAGCATGAAACAAGTGCTTTGCATATCCAAATAGAACCCATAAGTAGGAAAGAAGCCCGAATATGTGCTAAATTATTCCTCCAAAAGTTCAACGCCCAATAAGCCAAGAACTACCCACCCAGGTAAAGGAGCATAAGGAGAAAAACGAAAAAAAAGAAAAAAAAAAAAAAACAACGAGCAAAAATAGAGGGAGTCATGAACCTAGTGGAGGTGACATTTTACCCAATTTTAGCCTAGCATTAGCAGTCAATACTCCTTGCACGGAGCACCAAGTATACAAGTCGTGTCATTGTGTTGCATGGGGTGAAAAATGCGAGTAGGGGTGCATTTATAGCCTATGTGTATCTTCAATGCATGTTTTGCTTGTATATGACTTGGCAGCTAGGTTATTAAGGTGATAAAATTAGTTTAGATGTGCATGTCTTTCCTCCTTTGCCTTGTACATATGCTTTGTTTTGAAAAATCCAAAAATACTTCAAAGATTTTGTAGGTATATCTTCTGCAAACCCTCAAGAGACTTCACTCGTCAACTTAGGGGAACTTAGGGGTTTAAAGGGCTTATTGCATATGCTAAATGCAATCGTGATTCCTATAACTGTGAATTAGGTTCCTAGGTTAGATTTTCTTTTGTTTTGCTAAAGGACGAATAAAGATTAACATGGGAGTATTTGTTAAGCACTAATTTGTCGTATTTTACGTGCCTCTTTCACGTAATTTTTCCTCATACAATAATATAATCTCTAGGATTTTCACTCATTTTATTTAGTTTTGTAGGTAATAAGATCAACCAAGCAAGTGTCACGAAAAGAAGCAAAAGGAAACAAAAGCAGAAGACAAAGCAAAGCACGACGGGGAGCTGGTCGACTGCACGACAACCGTCGCACACCCTAGCCAACACAGCTGCTAGCCAGGAGCCGGCGACCGCGGTTGCCCAGCCGACGGCTGGCCGATTGTGGTCGGCGATGGCTGGCCGTCGGCTAGGCAACAACTATCGCCCCCGCTGTTGGGTACTATTTTGTTTTTTCCCGACTCAATACAAAAGGGGCTTGCTTTGGGGCTTTCACGAGGGGTTCTCAGAGGCGATTTTTAAGCTAGTTTTAGGTTAGGTTTTGCCAATAAAAACCCTAATAGGGTTATTAGATTAGCAAGATTTGGATTTGTTTTGGTGGATTAATTGTTGATTCAAGCTCGTGGTTTTCATCTTCATTTAATCAATCCTAAGTTTTCTCTTCTCTGTCTCTCTATTTCATATGTTGTTCTTATTTAGATTTTCCTAGTCTAATTCTTGTATTTGATTTGTTTAATCTAAATGTTTAGTCTTTATTGTTAATCCATGTTTAATTTACTTGATTAGATTAGTTTAATTTCTTTCTCTCTCCTCCATAGTTCATGTTCATTTGCTTGCTTGTTAGCCTAGGTTTAATTAGGTTTAATTGTGTTTTTGTGATGATTAGCCATTAATTTTGTTGACTTGGATTGCGATTAGCCTCTTGATGGCTAATTAGACTTATATTAGACCTAACCACACCTAACTTAGAGTTTTCCCTCAAGCCGGCCAAGTGTTCGATAAAATGCTTGAGGGAGCTTTTATCTATATTTTTAGGCGATTGAATTATGCCGAGAGGTGAGATTAATTAGCTAGTGTGGGAGAGAGGATAGCCGGGTTTGGGATATGATAATAGTCCCGATCATAGGTAGATCCCAGGGTTGCTAATTTTATGGTCTAACTGGGCTAACCCCATGAAAATAGGTGGTTAGACTAATTAGGCTCGTCATGGCCCTTGAGAGAGAGCTTGGGTGGTCTTCGATGGCGCAACAATCATCTCTTGGTTTTAGTAGAGGTTGAGTAGGTTAGGAGTCATCTCAACTATTTAGTTCGTCATTTGGTTAAATTATAGTCTCAAGCCACCTCTTTTGCTTTTATTAGTTTAGTTTAGCTTTATTTTGATTTCTTTCCTTCTTGTCCTAGATTGAGTCGCTGGAGCTAATCCCAATACTTGAAACCTAACTCCTAGTAGATGACACCCCGTGTACTCGATGATAAACGTTACACTTGGGATTACAAATGTTAGAACTCGAATTCTCCTAACATGCCACAAGAATATTTATGAATAGTTGTGTTTATAAAAGCTAAATGTTTAAAAAAACATATATTATGCACCCTCCCCATATTCATTGCCAAAAACTTTGATTTTTTAATCCAATATTGTTGCCACGGTTTAATTTTAAATTTTATTTATTTGTTTATGTTCTAGTTGAGCCAAACTGTATTCATTTTTGAGTAATTAATGTTCATTTCTTAGTAACAACAATTCCTAATATTTTAAAATTTTGGTCACCAACAACATTTCTATCAGCTTTAAGAGTTCACACATGCATTCTACACCCAAAAACAAAAAAAAAAAAAGTTGACCCATGCAAGTCTAATGTTGATTAATGTTCCAAAGGTTCATTCACTTTACGTCAGAGGCACATTCGTTTTCCATAAAACAAATATTCATTTTTTTATAATATATATACAAAATTTATTATCTATTTATTTACACGAAAATAAAACCAATTATTTTATCTAAAAATTCCCCTGGGTAAAAAAAAAGTAGAAAACAAATATTCACTATTATTGTCTTCTTCATCTGCCCTTACAGGCCATCCTCCCGCCCCCTCTTTTCAGGCATGACGCTACATTGGCCCCCACCACTGGATACTCCACAGGAAGCCTGCCAAGGTTTCTCATCCCTAATCTTGAAAATGAGGCCCTAATTTCCTCGCTCAACATCTCCTTACATATCAGATAGAGCCGTAGCATTTTAGGCCAATTCTAAAACACTAACCAATTACAACAATAATGCTAGGTGAAAAGTAAGTGTTGGGTTTATGGCCCAAAATCTCGAGTATCAGCACAGGGAGCCCATGCTGCACAGACACGGGCATGCCAAGATGAAGAACCGAAGACGAAGCAAACAGCAAAGTGCCACGGGGGTGTCGTGCCACATGGCACGGTCATGCCATGTGGCACGGTTGCCCCGGCCAAGATTTTACCGCCTTGTTTTGGCGGCTAGGGTTTGGCATTGAGGTGTTTTCTCTGCGGCGGGTAGGGCTTTTTCAAGGGGGGAAAACCCTACTCTTCAGGCCCTATATAAGGAGGGTCAAGCCTTGGATCTAAAACACAGCAAAACTCATAAACACATTGAGAGGTAAAAGTAGTTTGCGAGAGATTACAATAGAGAAAGATTGTAAGTCTGCTCTTAGATCGAATCACTGAGGTGATTGTGATCGCGGTTTACTTTCCTGCTCATAGTGTATTGTTTTGGTGTTGTCGCCGTCCGTGGTTTTTCCCACATTGGGTTTTCCACGTTAAATTCTTGTGTTCTTGTTCTCTTCCTATTATTCTATTGTTTTGTTGATTGAATTTCTGATTTTCTATTGCATCCCATCGCTTCCACTATACTGTTACTCTAGTATTAATCCTAACAAGTGGTATCAGAGCTTTGGTTATAAGATGTCTTCTATCATGAAGGTAGAAATTCAGAAATTCGATGGGGAGATTAGTTATAATCTCTGGAAGGTGCAGATGAGAGCATTTCTCATTTA
>NCQV01101561.1:0-11145 GCA_002740545.1 Lophocereus schottii
TTAATCACCACATTTAGATCAATAGTCTATGCTGAGTCCCCAAATACTCAATGGTTATTACTTTACAATCTTTACACGACATCTTATCATTTGCCCTAATTAAAAAGTAGTATATTTGAGTCTTAGTAATGCCACTCCTAAAAGTCACCAAGAGATTCTCCTTATTAAAAAGAGGGTTAACAATCACCAAATCATAGGCAACTCTAAAGTCCAGAATTGATACCACTCCACTGTTTCTTTCCTCATAACTAAAACCTCCATCATCCCCTCATACTCATCTGTGTTAGTTCTAACATGTCTATTAAAATCACGATCCAAGAAGAGTTTCTCACTCTGAGGTAAACTCTGTATCACTTCTTCCAGCTCCTCCCAAAATTCCCTCTTAATGTCATCTGCTAGACCTACTTGTGGTGTATAAGCACATATCACATTGAGGATTTCTATCCCCACTACTGCCGTAATTAGTATGATACGGTCACTCCTACACTCACCTCTTCAACTTGATTAACCAACTCCTTTTCAACTACAATACCAACTCCATTTCTAGCTCTAGTACGCCCTGAATGCCACAACTTATACCCTTCAATTTCTCGTGTTATGACTCCCACTCACTTAGTCTGTTGGATACAAGTTATGTTTACATCATAAATAAAATCGGTTACATAGTGGCATTAACACAACAAAATTTTTTTGCCATCAACTAGTTAACTTTAGAAATAATCTCTAATAGGCATTGTCACATGAACCAAATCCACATAATAAGAATAGACATGTATGATTATAACACTTAAGCTCTTCCCAAAATCAAATTTACCCAAAACTTTTCAAGTGAAATTTCCTCAAAATTTTCATTTTGCCTTCCTCCCACACCTAAATTGTCCTTAATATAAAAGATAATAATGAAGAGATAAACGAAGAAAAGAGCAATAAAACCTAATGGCACGAGGAAAACATTCTTAATATGCCTAATAAGCCAACTCCTTTAATGCCTTCAAAACCACCGCTAACCACAATAACCAGAAACCAAGTGAAGCATCACACCTTAGAACACAAACACACCAAAAAGAAAACAAAACAAAAGACTCAAACTCACCTACGAATATTGGATTGCCTCCTAGCGAGAGCTAGGTTTTAAGTCTTCTGCCAGACAAGGTCTCATCCACTAATTATAGTAAACTGGGTTCACTAGATTGATGGACTCAATTAAATTAAGCTCAAACTTATTATTCACAACAGGTTTCAAACATTGACTATTGATAATAGGAGCTTGACCTTCTTGGGGATCCAAAATTTGGAACGCCCTAGAGGAAAACACTCGTTAGACAATGAAAAAACCATCCCATCTACATCTCAACTTGCCAGGAAACAGTTTAAGCGTAGAACTAAAAAGCCAAACCTTTTAATTAGGTTCAAAAGATTTACAAGAAATCATGTTATCATGAAAAACTTTAGTTTTGGTTTTTTAAATCTTAGTATTCTCATAGGCTTCGTCACGCAATTCATCCAATTCATTTACTTGAACCTACAAATAGAACCCGCTTGTTTTATATCAAAATTAAAGGTTTTAATAGCCCAAAAAGCACGGTGTTCTAATTCAACTGGAAAGTGGCAAGCCTTATCGAAAAGAAGCCAGTAAGGAGACATTCTTATTGAAGTCTTGTAAGCAGTATGATAGGCCTATAGAGCATCATACAATCTCAAAGACCAGTCTTTCCTATCGGGTCAAACCGTTTTATATACTTGATTTTACGGTTAGACACTCAACCTAAACACTAGTCTGAGGGTGATAGGGGGTAGCTACATTATGAGTCACAGAATACTTTCAAGCAAAGTCTCAAATGACCGATGATAAAATAACTACCTTCGTCACTCATAAGACCTCTAGGGGGTACCATTCCAATGGAAAATGTACTCTTCTACAAACTTGACCACTACCTTATGGTCATTAGTCCTAGCAGCTAGATTTCCACCCACTTTGACACAATCAACAGCAACCAATATATAAACAAAGCCAAAAGATGGGGGAAAGGGACCTATGAAATCAATGGCCCATACATCAAATATGTTAATAATCAGAATATGGGAAAAAGGCATCATTCACGATAGGAGAGGGCACCCGAATACTGAAAATGACATGCAATATAGAAACGATGAGGATCATGAAATAGAGTAGGCTAAAAGAAACCACTTTTTAGGACCTTAGCAGTTGTCCTACGACCTCTAAAATGACCACTACAAGCATAAGAGTGACGTAGGTCAGAATACTATGAATTTCGCTCTAAGGGATACATCTATGCACCACTTGGTTAGGACAATGTTTCAAAAGTTAGGATAATGTTTGAAAAGATAAGACTCGTCACAGTGGTAATGTCTTGCTTGTGAGAAGAATCTATCTTTCTCTTGTTTTAACCAGTCAGGACGAAACTTTTAAGTGGCAAGGTAATTTACAAATCAGTAAACCAAGGAAGAAAGATGGTTAGAAATACCAACTAAGTTGTCAATATTACTCTGTAAAGATTCTAGACAAGTGGTTTGCAAATGAATATTGAGAACCTTTTCTATCTTTTATCTCAATGTCCAACTCTTGGAGCTACAAAATCCATCCAACGATGAGTCTCATTTTGGTGTCATTCTTAGCCAGCAAATGTTTTAATACAGTATGATCAGTAAACACAATCAATTTCGGACACAGAAGATATGTACAGAATTTATCAAGTGCAAATACTATAGCTGGCAACGCTTTTACAGTAGTGTAATAATTCCTTTGAGCGTCCGTTAAAGTTCTACTAGTATAGTAGATGACACATTCTATTCACCCTTTTACCCAAAATAGCCCCAATTACAAAATTAGATGCTTCACATAAAATCTCGAAAGGAAGATAAAAATAGGAGTCTATATAATAGGCACTGGCACCAATAAAGATCGAAGCTTTTCAAAAGCTTTCACACAAGCTCATGAATCACAAAAGAAGAACCATTAGTAATTAAGGAGATTGGTAAGGAGGTGAGCCAGTTTGTTAAAATCCAGAATAAATCTCTTATAGAAACCAGTATGACCAAAGAGAGACCTAACTTGTGTCACAAAAGAAGCAATAGGCAAGCTAGAATTTAGATTAACCTTGGCTTTATCAACCTCAATTACCTTTTTGGGTACTTTGTGACCCAACGCAATCCCTTCTTGGACCTCAAAATGACTCTTTTCCTAGCTCAAGACAAGATTCACTTCTTCACATCTTTTTACCATAGTGGATAATTAGTAAGACACTCATCAAATAAAGAATGAAAATAGAGAAATCATCCATAAACAGCTCTATAAAATTATTAATATAATAAAAAAATATAGCCATTTACACAACCCGAATGGCATCTTCTAATAGGCAAATGTGCCCGGAGGGCATGTATAAGTTATTTCCTCTTGGTCCTTAGGATAGATAGGTATTTGGTTGTAACCAAGATACCCTTCTAGAAAATAGTAGAAACTTTGTCCAACTAATTTTTCTAAAATATGATTAACAAATGGGAGAAGGAAATGATCCTTTCCAGTGATAGAACTCGGTTTTCTATAATTAATACACACCCTTCACCTCGTGGTCTGTCTAGTGGGAATTAGCTCAACATCATTATTTTTTATCACAGTTACCCTAGATTTCTTAGGGATAACTTAAACTGAACTCACCCATTGACTATCAAAAATATGGTAGATAATACCTACATCTAAAAGGTTTGCTATCTCTTTCTTGATAACTTCTTTCATATGAGAGTTCAGTCTACATTGCCTTTGCCTAACATGTTTAGCATCGTCCTGTAAGTGAATTCTGTGCATGCAAATAATTGGAGTAATCCCTCTTGAATCAACGACTGACTACCTATACCACCCCTATTATCAGACATGATATGAATAATTTCTTTTTCTTGATCATAACATAAAAGAGGGGAGATAATAATAGGTAGGGTCTCTTTGGGCCCTAAAAACACATACTTGAGTGAGTCAGGGAGAGGTCTCAACTTAAGTTTAGGTGGGAAGAGAACACAAGGTGGCATAGGAGAATTTTCCCAAAGTAGGAGAGGCTTATAGGTGGACACCCAAGAGGGAGACTCAAGATGAGTAGTGGAATCTCGAGTAGAATCCATCTCATATGGATGTATTGTACATCCTAAGTCAAATAATCTCAAGCCCCCATGGGAAAGATAGATTCCCAAGGGAACATTACTCAAAATAGCAGGTAAAATTTCTTCAATCATTTCATCAATCACATCAATAAAGAAGCATCTAGATTCATTTTCAAACATAGGATGAGAAGAAACTTTAAAAATGTTAAGCATAATCCTAATGCTCACGACTGAGACATCCATCTCTCCTGACCGAAAGTTAATGGTGGTATTAGTTGCAGCTAGGAAGAGACGTCCTAAAATAAGAGTGATTTGCTTAAAACCATGAGTAGGGTTTATGTCCAACACAGCGAAGTCAACAGAAAAGAATCTGTTATCAATTTGAACCCAAAAATCGTCTATCCAGCCCCTAGGAATCCTAACTGACCTATCACTAAGCTGAAGGGTATCAAATTAACACTAGAACCCCAATCTAAAAGTGTCTTTTTAATATTGTGATTACCAATATAACATGAAATAGTAAGAACACCAGGATCTTTGAAATTAGGTGGAGTCTAAAATTTCAAAACCAATCTCACTTATTCACTTAAAAGAACCTTTTTAGACTTGTCATCTTTAAATTTCCTTTTAAAAGTGCATATGTCTTTAAGGAATTTAGCATAAGTCGGGATTTGTCTAATCGCTTCTACAAGAGGAAGATTAATCTTAACTTGCTTAAAGGTCTCTAAAATGTCATCTCTTTACTTATCTTTCTTGGAAGGCAATGGTGCATCCAAAGTTTAAGGGCAAGAAATCCTTGGCTTATATGTGACAATAGGGTCAGACACAGCAGGAGAAGGGGATGAGTCATTTTCCTTTTCAGTTTTAAGGTCACTTTTATGGTCTTAAGTCTTTTCTCCTTATTATATTCCATGTCACTCACTTCATTATCTACTTCTTCACCCCTCCTAAGAATCATTATAACTTTCAATTCTTCAAATTGTTGTCCTTTAGGGTTCTATATGGGATGACTTGAAAGTTTTTTTTCTTCTCTTTTACCTACAACTATGGCTAGTTACCCAAGTTGGATTTCTAATTTAGCTATAGATTGTGAGTGAGAGTTAACAATATGCTTTTTAGACTCAATTCCTTGGACCTTAGAGTAAACATTTTACACTACGAAAGTCAAGGTGCTAAGAGTAGAAATTACCTTATCTATGTTAGAGCTTCCAGATAGAGCTTGATGAGAAGAAGGAGGAGCATATGTCTGGTTTTAGAAACCAGGAGGGGAGGTTTGCTACACTGGGCTTGAGAATTCGCAACATTTTAAGACCTCCATGAAAAGTTAGGATGATTCCTTCAACCATGATTATAAGTATTAGAATAAGCATTATTGGTTGGAAGAAATCATTGGCCAAGATTCACTTGTTTAGTCATACAGTTAGACTTACCAACACGAATACAATTAATAGAAGCATGTATGGGACTAGCACAAACTTAACACACATCCTGTGTAGAGGAGGCATTAGACACTTTTTTCATGCACAATAATTAATCAAATTTCTTAGTTAAAGCATCAACTTTATAGAAACGTCAATTCAATGTGAAATCTCAAAGATACCCGCTTTACTTTGCAATTGCCTAGGCAAATCAGAATGTGAGAAAGTAGCATGCAAGTGTGAGTTTTCACTTAAATGTTCAAACAATTCCCAACCTTCTTTAGGAGTCTTATATAAGAAACTACCACCACAAGATGCATCCACCATCTTCTTATTATACTCATCTAAGTCATAGTAAAAACTCTAGATGCGTTGCTTAGAGACCTAATGGTGAGGACAACTTTGCACCAACTCTTTGAACCTTTCCTAACTTTCATGCAATGGTTAATTTTTATTTTGTGAGAAAGTGGTTACAACACGTCTTAAAATAATCAGTTTACCAATAGAAAAAACTTTTCAAAGAATCCCTTTTGTAGTTGATCCCAAGTGGTGATATTTGCCATAGTACCTAAACAAACTTTAACTTTATCTTTCAAAGAGAAAAGAAAAAGACAAAAAATGAAGAACATCACTAGAAACATTATTTAAGAAGACAGTAGAACATATCGTTAAAAATGCAACATGCTTTAAAGGATTTCCAAACTCTTGCCCATAAAAGGACGAGACTATTTCGATGAAGGAATGCTTAATCTCAAATGGCCTTATAGCAACAGGCATATGGGTACTTGTGGGTGAGTCATAAGTGGTAGGAGTGAAATACTTCCTAAGCTGCTTAGATGAGGTTTGTTCTTCAGCTATCTTTTTATTAGATTCAGTTTTCTTAGCTCTCATCCTGCTAAGAGAATGTTCAATTTCAAGATTATATTCTTTAAGATATAACAATAAAGAATGTCGACCATGCATATAGCCCACAAACAATCAAGAGAATAGTGTGAAATCACTATCATAATAACTACCAAATTAAATAAGAAGAAAAGAAAAATAAAACAAAATAAAAGAAAGGTTCAATGGAAATAAAATAAAATAAAATAAAATAAAAGAGAATAAATTAAAAGGGAGGCGGATTGAGCAATTAAAGGGAAATAATTGAAAAAAATAAAATAAAAACAGGAATAAAATAGTTAGGTTAGATTAGGAGGAAATAAGGAAAATAGTTAGATTAGAAGGGAATGGGGAGAAAAGAAATAAAATTGTTAGATTAGAAGGGAATGGGAAATAAAACAAAATGAAATAAAAATAATAAGCAAAAAAATAAAAAGATGGGAGTTGAGAAGAATAAGAAAAAATAAATAAATAAAAGAATAAAATAAAAAGAAAAAAAAAATCACTATTTGTTGTTTCCTGACAATGGTGCCAAAAACTTTATGTGAATTTTATATTCAACTTTAAAAACCTTTTTTACTTGCAAGTATACAAGATCATCTGTTGACTAGCGAGTATAGGGTATCGATTCCACAAGGAGCAATAACAATTTTAATTTTTAAATTTTCCAATTAAAAAGAATAATTTTAGGGAAGAGTTCAATTATCAATATAAATGAAAGAAGCCAAAGGAAAGCAAATGAGTCAAGAAAATAGAGAGAAGTCAAATTAGAGAAAGGATTTCACCAATGAAAAATAGCGAGCTACTAACTCAAATGGGAATTCAATTAGTCTCTTATTCAACCTAAACTGCAAACATTAGGCTATGAATTAAAAAGATGAATTATAATTATCAAATTGATATATTTATTTAGTAGCTAGCATGAATCATTCTTTTCAGACATAACTCATCTAATTTCTAGCATAAATTACTCAACTTTAACAACTATAATTTTAATCCCAATTGTATAACATTATATTAATCTGCAAATTCTAATGTACAATTGAGACGGCAAATTAAACTATTGTAATCAACATGAAACTATAGTGATAATATGCATAAATAGGTTATGATCAAGTATAAACTCAAAATTGTGCAATGTAAGAGATAAAAATAACCCAAAAGAAATTAGTAATTAATATTATTAATTAAGGACCCACCTTAATCCTAGATATGAGTAGTTTAATCGATCATAGTTAGTGAAAACACCATCTAGACATACTCTCAATTAGCAGCATATTTAACTTTCCTTGTCCAAACTTTGATACTTAATTACACAAAATGATATAATTACGCACAACTTCTCTAATTTATCTCACAAAGGAGATTAGATGAGATGGGGAAAATATCTAACGAAGCTTATTTTCTTCTATACCCCTTAACCCAAATGGTTTTCTCTTACAAAATATTCTCTCTAAAATTGAAATATAGAAGATGAGAGAATGGATGAATGCTTGGATGAGTGATGGACGAGTGGATGATGATTTTTGCTTCAACTTTAACCCTTGTATAGTGAAAGTTCAACCTCTCTTGGTGCCTAAAAATTAATATAAAATTAGTTTCAATTAGTTCCTAGCTATTATATTGTTGACTCGCATGAGAAAAGGCTACTTTTAGCTAAAAATTATTATTGATTAATTGCATTTGACTAGACCAACAACTAAAAGTTGACTCATGTGGAAAGCTTTAGAGTTAGGCATGTATTGGGATACTACTATTAAGAGACAAGCATTAGGCTGTGACCAACAGGCCCGTGTGAGGAAGGAGAAAGAGTGAGGGAGATGGTGAAGATGGACTGGACAAGAGCTTGTAACAGATCAGGCCTGTGTGAGGCAGTAGGGCACTGTGCGAAGAAGAGCTGGTGGAGGCAGTTTGGGTGCTGGCTAATGGGCTACAGCGAACAGAAAGAAGCAAGTCTAAACAGAGACGGAGAGGCACTGAGGCTTGCTCTTGTGGGGCTTCTAACTGGGCCATGCGCATGGAAACGAACAAGCCTATATGGAGAGAGTGATTAGGGCTGGACAATGGGCTATGTATGAGGACAGCAGGCCCATTTCAGGCTAGCTCTTGCTGAGAGAATGTGAGGATGAGCTGAGGTGGGTTGTTGGGCCACTCATTGTCTATAAAAGAAGCCTGCATTGATCTAGGTTGAACTTGGCCCCTCCAGTATTAGACTACAACTGTGACTTGGGGTTCTAATAAAATTGTTCAAATTATTCGGTTCCATTCCTAAATTCAACACTTCTTTTTCACCTAGAAATCATACAAAATATGCATTATTTACTTATAAAAAAATATTTTAAAGACTTAATAATGGGCATATGGAAGCAAAATCTCATATGAAAATATGCATTGTCATATACTTTCAAATGATCTCTCTTCTTGTGGCCCGGTTTGTTGCATTCTCAACAAATTACCTTTGGCTTTTTATAAGCCTTGTTGTTATTGTCTATGTCAAATGCCTTTTTACTTTCTTTCTGTCATTTATCCATCTTGGATCACATGAATCTTGGAGACCTGTTCCTTTGCCTCGCCCTGTATATGCAAACTCTTCTTCTGTACGACAATGGTTCGCCAAATCCTTACCAGACGTTTCTCCTTTCTTATGCTTCATGTTCTTTTGCCTTTCCAAGAAGGGGGAAGTTTTCCTACTATGAATGACACTATAATAGACTCATCCATATACATTTTGTCTTCCTTGAAGTGATGCAAAATGTGCTAAATTTCATGTAATTGGTCTTAAGCAGAATGTTGTTCAACCATCTTATAATTATTAAATTGACTTACAAGAAATTTCTTACTAGAAGCATCCTCTACTATGTACTTCTTCTCCAACACCTCCCAAATTTCCTTGGTAGATTCCACCCCTTAATACACATTGAACAAGGCATCCTTATGTGCTATTCAATATGTGTCATCAACAAATATAATCATCATTCTTGAACTTAGATCCTCATCGAGCTTGCTCCAAAGTCTCATTTTTAGTCTCAAGAAGGTCAGGAGTATTATGTACATACACCACCTTTATGGTATTAACAAAAACGTGTATCTTTTTTTCCAACGATGAAACCCAACACCCTCAAACTTTTCTAATTTCTAAAAGTTGGAAGTCATCTCACGGCCATTATTAGGAAATGAGTCTTAAGATTGTTACGGAAGAGATTGAATATGATACTAAATATTTCAGCAAATCATGAAGGTATCACTTTCCTTAAGATTTATTTGCTACACCGCAAATAATGGGATAGGATGCTAAAGACACAAGTGTAAATGTTCAAGTTTTTTCAAAAGTTCAACAAATGGGGAAGTTGTAGTCATTCACATTGATTGTGTATGTTTATTGTTGTTGTTCTTCTTCCGAATATTCATGTCTCAACAATCTAAAAGACACCATTTTGTATAGCGTTTGATGGGTAGTTTTGTGAAGAGATGATGTTTCATTCTAATCCATCAATCTAGATAAAAAGTACCCAAATAACTACTTACCATGGACCATAGAGGGGACCATGGGCAACCCGTGATCCTTCTATCAATTTTCAAATAGGAAAAAACCAACCCAGGATCTACTGCCTATGGCACTAACCATGACCACCCCATGATGCCTACCACAGTCAGCCCGTGGTGGTGACTAACATGGCTGGGTTGAAAATTCCCCAACACTTAAAACTTTATTTGAAATGCATATCAACAGAAATAAGTCCAAATTTATGATCGCAAGTGTAACATATAAGATTAATAGGGTAAACATTAAAATTAATGGTTTTAATGAAAGAAAGCTCTTTATCAAGTACTTAAGGGTCTTTATTACTGCTGGTAGTTAATCATCTTTTGATTGCCAAATAGTCGTTGATAGTGTATCAACTGGAATAAGAGAGTGGCACAACAAACATGTGTCCTATGCTAGGAGTGTGACATTGATTGATGGTTTGCTCAGGGGAACTTATGGTTTTTGGACTTCATGCGTCATTTTCCCCCAAGAACTAATTAAGAAGGTAGAGTCCATTTATAGAAATTGAACCTCTAATTACTTGAAGTGAAGTATGTAGACTAAGGGCATTTGAAAGCTTTGGAGTTTAATGGCGTGAAAGGCTGGAATCAAGCTTTAATATCAAAGATATAGGAGCTATTGCTTTGAAAAAGGAAGCACATTTGGTAGGATCATATTCCAAGTGTAAGCTTGCCAAGCTAGATGATGTTATGAAGTAAGGGATTAAAGGTTATGTTTGGAAGGGAAGTCAAGATGTATCGTACACAAATCAAAGCGTCTATTAAATGCTTATACATTTTTCTAAGAAGGTGTATTAGATTGTATTAGTTTTGATATATGAAATTTTCTTAAGGATTCTTTTTATTCTAGATTATAAGAGGTTACCAGTTGCAAGTAAGATCATTATCTTTAATTTTGTAATTTCTACTATGTGTAGTATATGTAATGCTAGTGAAGAAACAAAGAATCTCGCTTTGCTTGACTATCCTACTACTACAACTGTAAGTGAATAGATTTATACATGGTGAAATGTTCATTGTGCCATAGCAAACCTAACACAGATGCTTAGAGGGTTATTGCATATGAAGGAAAAAAGGGGTATGAAGGTATTAATCAGATCTCCTTTGATTCCCATCTTTTATGAGATATGGAGGCAGAAAAATGTTTTTCATTACTGGAGATGTCAATGCTAAAAGTGTTGTCCAAAAA
>NCQV01101574.1:16795-29983 GCA_002740545.1 Lophocereus schottii
ATCATCATTAACCCCATCTGTTACTTTCCACCATCATCATCATGATGATCGATTTGGGGATTTTAAGATTTTATTTCAAGAATTAAGTGAAGCAATAATGGGTCTGAAAGGGGTCCTTTATCAGATATAATTTGAGAGAAGTAAATGTAGAGAGGATATTGGGGTATAATCTTTCAATTTCTTTGTGTTCAAAAGTTTTAGATTCAATTTTCATTCATTAAAATTCATGTAATTCAGTTTTAACTTACTTCAATTTGAGTGAGATTTTAGTTTCTTTTTAGTTTGATTTGCGAGATTTTTCTTCAGATATTGTGTTATTCATTTGCTCTTCCATTATGATTCAGTTTCCATCTTACTGTGTTGATCTGCCTTGTTTCTGGGGTTCTTTTGTTTTGGTTCGTGGTTGTTAGTTGGATCTGCATTTAGTATGACTGTAATCTGACTTTGTTAATTCAACTCATGCTCGGGTTTTCAATTCCTGAATGTTTCTGTTTCTTATTACTTAATTTTAGAATTCTGGAAGATTGAATAGTGGCAGTGAGTTGAATTTTGTTAGGCTAGTTTGGTTTCATGGTTATTGTTACTTGATTTAGGAGCATGTGACTAGTTTACATCACTCAGTAGTTGATTAGAGACCTAATTACATTCCCATCCTTAAGGACGACACTCTCGAGTGTCACAACAATAAATTGTACGCTTATTAATACAATTGGAGTTACCCTTAACTTGCATATTGATAACCCTATACCTAATCTATGCAAATTCGCTTATATTGATGCATATCGAGACCTTGAACAACTCTAGCATTGGAAAAATGAGAGAGACAGAGAAATTTGATTCCTCTGAGGCAAGCGATTTGAATGTGAATGTCTCATCAGATGGGCTCAAAGGGCACTATTGATTAGTGGAGTTTGGGGAAGAGTTGGAGATCAAGAACTGCAAGGCCTTAAATCCAGAATTGGTATTTTAGTGAACAAAAGGAAAAGGTGATCAAGTACGATTTTTATTTGCGACGGTCCTTGTATAATTTTATTTTGCGGTAAGGTTGCATAAATTTGTCCCCAACTCCCATCCCATTCAACCCTAGTTGGACTCAACAGCATCCTGATAGGAAGGTCTTTATGTCCTGTTTGCTAGAACATTCAGTATTGTGAATTTTCGCAAGCGCACGGTTTATCACTGTAACAATTACGGGTGTCGTCCTCAAGGATGGTTGTGAAATTAGATTGTCAAAATTTTCATTGAAATTGAAAGTAAATGCTAAATTAACCGACTCCAAGATAAAATTATTTCACAAATTGATAGTCTAAATGAACAGGATAAATCCATGAAATTATGGTCCATTGGGTGACGTGAAAATCTAGTTAAAGTAAGAGGCACCCAACTGCAAACATTTTTACCCTACTAACACTTAGCCGCAATTATTTCATAGATCTTGAATAAATGAAGCAGAGAAAAGATAGCGAAGGAACCTAGCAAAGATAAGGAACCAAAATACAATGAACGAATAAGCCCAGCAGCGCAATCAAACCCAGCAGTACAACAAACGACACTCACGATCTTTTGTTGCAAAAATGCAAATTTGAACTAACCAACTCACAATTTCATCTCCAAAATTAGATTACTCTTTCGATTCAAACAAAACTGAGTCAATTACTTAAATGTTCAATGGCTATAAACGAATTGGGAATTGTAAAAAAAACATTACAAAATGAACTAAGCTAACTCTCCTGGCCTCCATGCTCTGCCCTTCGATCCTCCATTAAAACCCCTAAAGAATGCCAAGTTTTGCCCCTTCAATTGCTTCCATTACTCCTCTAAAACTGATGGATTGATGATATTGATGATGAAACAATAATTGGTGAGGGGAGAGACAGAGCGTAACAGATGGCAATATGAAATGGTAGCCATGGTGAGGAAGGCGAATGGTTGCTGCTCTGTTTCGGGTTTTGAGGGTCGAAGTTAGGGGAAGAAGAACCATTGAGGAGAGAGAAGATTAAAGGGGGAGATGAGGGATGGGAGTCATGTGCCAAGCACGTGGTCCATTAAGTGAGAAAGAAAAAAAGCAAGCTAGGCTTGATCTGGGAATGCGTATGGGCCAGGCAGAAGAGAAAGGGCGCAGGCCGGCCCATCAGGAAAAAAAAGAAAAGGCTGGTCTGGGCCAAGAGAGAAAGAAGAGGGAGCATGTGGGCTGCAGCTGGGTTTCGGCTGGGTTGAGCCCACAGGAACGAAAGGGGGGCTGCGTTTGGGCCGCTCACTGAGCTGATTCTTCTTCTTCTTTTCTCAATCAATTGCTTGTTATGACCCAATCCAATTTTGATTCAATTTTCTCTCTTTTTCTTCAAGCAATTTATTTATTCTTCAAAGGTATCAAATTCCTACAAAATATACAAAACTAATATTAAAATCCTAAAGTGATAATTTATTTCGAGAAAATATTAGGTAATAAAGGATGTAAAAATGTAATAATTTCAGGCTGAACAAATACCTCAACACCTAAGTTTTGCTCGTCCCCGAGTAAAACAAAATTAAAAATTCTAGAAAAAGAAAATAAAATCCTAACTCACTTTTGTAGGAATCACGGTTATACTTAGCATGTGCAACAAGCCCTTTAAACTCCTAGGTTACCCTTAGTGGATGAGGAAGGTCTCGTGAGGGTTTGTAGAAGACATGCCCACAAAATTTATAAAAAAAACATAAACAGAAACTCGAAAATCTTTTTTGGTTTTGTTTTTTTTTTCAAAAATCAATATGTACAAAACTGGGAAAACATATATACACATTCTAATCAACTAAATCACCCATGTAGTAAATATATAAGCATGCATATAAACAAAATGCACTCATTAAGGCTCTCTACCCCATGAATGTCATCAAAGCACTAACATTTCACCTCACTGGTCATCAAGACTTGGAATCCATCCCAGTGCTTGTGTGCATCTTCCTAGGGTTTAAGTTTACCAAAATCAAACTGAATCCCACTTGACTGACACAAACTATATTATCAATTTATTAACTTAGGAAGCAAGCTTTTCCAGTAGTAGTATTACCTCAAACGGTAACACCCCACGTGCCTTTAAGGGTAACGCCCAATAGCGCATGTTTCAAAGGGATACTTGTCATTCCAAATTTCATTTCATTTCTCTTTCTTTCTTTTTTGTTTTTTTTCAGTTCCTCTTTTTTTATTTTTCTCATTCTTATGTTTTTCCCTCTTTTTCCCCCTTTTTTCAATGAAAACCAAAGCAATTATGTCAAAAATAAGTGGGAGACTCAATCATGGAAAACTAAGCCCTTAAGACAATGAGAATCAGATAAATAGGGATTGGGTTACACAGCGGTGATGAACAATTGGGGTTAGAAGTAGGGCTAAGAATGACACAATGAGGATAAATACCTATTAAGCACATCAGTTCATATGCAAGCTAAAAATCAAAGTACATGAGATTTAAGCTAATCAGAATAATATAAAACTTCCCCAAAAACAAAATAAAAATCTTTTTTGGATTTTCAAAGTGTTTCGATTTTTTTAAAAAGTTTTTCAAAGTTTCCCCAACCCCACACCTAAATCGCACAATGTCCTCGTTAGGAGTGAAAAGAAACAGACAAAAAAGAAAAAAACAATGAAAAAGAAAAACAAATATACAAAAAGAAGACAAGACTCAAAAAGAAAAAAAAAATGACAGGACTCTAAAAATAAATAAAAAAATAAAACAAAGCACAAAATATACAAACAAAAACAAACTAAAAAGAAGAGATAAAGAGGAATGATTATAGCAGGTCAGGTGCAGAAGTACACCTAAGCTATAACCTCTAGAAATGCACTCAAATAGAGGCATATGGAGCATCGGCCACTCCATATCGAAAGCAACATCGCTACTTAAATCAAATCCCAATAAACTACAAAGCAGCTTGTGAAACATAGAAAAGTAACTCTCAATAAAATCAAGACAATGAACATGGGAGAGTTGGTACCAAATAGAGTACATCCACCACAATAATGCAGCACAAGTGGGGGCCCTCTTCAATTTGTCAAACTGTTGGGATCAATTAGAAAATGGATAGACGTACTTAAAAGTAGCCAGCAAGTGGGTCATTGGCCTAGAAAGTATATCATTATGAATGAATGGTCTAGGAAAATTAGTGAGTCCTAAATCCATAAGTCCTTTAAATTCAATGTGCATAGGAGTGTGGTCTAAATCAAAATGTTCAGTGACAATGGCCTCAGACTCAACAAATTCAGACTTGCAGTTTCCAAAAAGAAAGTCAGGGCAGATGGGGTCAAAAGAAAAAGATTCGTATCCAGCACACAGATTCACATCCAAACCCACATTGGCATCAAATCCACATGAAAAAGAGTTATATTCTATAGAAAGAATATCATCATTAAATTCCCATTTAATAGGTGTAGCTTCCTCCTCACATGACTCCTGTGAAATAGTATCGTCAGACTCATCTAACTCGTGGTGCTCAAAGTCAGTTACAACACTCAAATCTAACTCACTAGGGTTCCCACATTCATCACCCTCCTTAAACTCAAAAGAATCATTTAAAGTGGTGGCTGGGTCGACAAAAACTAGGACATCCTCACTGATGTTTGTAGGTGAGCTAAATTCAGGTGCAAGGGCAGGGGATAGAGACAAAGGAAAGTCATTCTCTTGATCTAGACTAGGCACAGGCATCTCTTCATTCAAGTTAGGCCTAGTAGAATAAGAGGGTTTAAAATCATCATAAAGACTAACTTCAGGTTTAGGAGATCCTAAACTAGAGTCAAGCTCATTACAATTCTCCTTACTTTGATTACAACATTCAAAATATTCAGCAATTCTCACTTTCAGATTCTCTATCATCTTATCAGTCAATTTATTTATCTTCTTTTCCACACTTGCACAGGTAGCATCAACATAAGCACCGTGTGAACAGTTACAAGTATCGTGATCATAAGAGTCATAATATTCACACAAAATAGGGGATACACAAGAATAAGAGGGGTCATGTGAATCTATAAAGCAATAAGGAGGGTAAGGATTAGCATGAAAAACAGACTCACCATGAGTTGGGCATCCAAATTTTTCTTTAGCTTGTTTAAATGCATACGTATCCCAAGCTAGTTTTTCAAAGAAGTCCTATGCCTCGTGTTGAGTTTTAGATAGCAATCCTAGTACACCTCCGGGATGAATAGACTCAATATAACTCCAAGATTCAGAACCTAGACTCACAGCAATGACCTTACTAATTTTCCATTTTTGAAAATTTTGATTCAATTGAGCACGATAATAATTAAGTCCCAATAAATAGCTTCAGAAAGGTTCATGCTTAAATTGTGGGAAATTAAAAGCTGACATTTTGGAATCTAGTGTTTTCTTGCATTTTAAGAATCTTTTAATTTTTTTGGATTTTCAAGTTTTTTTAATTTTTTAACTTTTTTTTAGGAACGAAAATGCATCTAGGAACTATTTACAAAACAATGAATAAAACAAAAAACAAAAGAATCAAATAATTAAGTAAACACAACAAAATAAACTAACAAAAATAAAACTATGCTATAAAAGAACGACTCAAACATCAAATAGTAATCTAACATAGNNNNTAGAAAATAAGCACAAACACAAAATAAGGACATTCTATTTTTTTTTATTTTTCCTTCCGTTTTTGCTTCCTGCACAAGTATCACAATTGTTGGTCCTCATATTTTTAGCATAAAATAATAACAAAAATTAAATTAAATGGACTAAATAAAAAGCAAAATATAAACTTGACTTGAAAATCAAAAACAAAAGAAAGCCCAACTAAACTAAAACAACTAAAACAAACTAATGAATATAAAATTGAAAGATATGAAACAAAAATGAAATCAATGCAAACGACCTAATTTCATAATGTCATCCCCGTCAACGGTGCCAAAAACTTATTGTGAATTTCCGTATGCGCACGGTTTATTGTCATAATAATTACGGGTATCGTCCTTAGGGATGGTTGTGAAATTAGGTTATCAAAATTTTCATTGAAATTGAAAGTAAATGCTAAATTAACTGACTCCAACATAAAATTATTTTACAAATTGATAGTCCAACTCAACAGGATAAATCCCTGAAACTATGGTCCATTGGGTGATGTATAAATCTAGCTAAAGTAAGAGGCACCAAACTGCAAACATTTTTACCCTGCCAACACTTAGCCACAACTACTTCATAGATCTTGAATAAATGAAGCAGAGGAAAGAGAACGAAGAAACCCCGCAAAGATAAGGAACCAAAATACAATGAACGAATGAGCCCAACAGAGCAATCGAACCCAGCAGCAGAGCAAATGACACTCACGATCTTTTGTTGCAAAAATGCAACTTTGAACTAACCAACTCACAATTTCATCTCCAAAATTAGATTGCTCCTTCTTTTTAAACAAAACTGAGTCAATTACATGAAGTTCAATGGCCATAGATGAATTCGAAATTGTAAAACAAACATTGCAAAATGAACCAAGCTAACTCTCCTAGTGTCCATGCTCTGCCCTTCGACCCCCCATTAAATCCCTAAAGAATGCCAACTTTTGCCCCTTCAATTGCTTCCATGACTCCTCTAAAACTGATGGATTGATGATATTGATGACGAAACAATGATTGGGAAGGAGAGAGGGAGAGCGTAATAGATGGCAATATGAAATGGTAACCATGGTGAGGAAGGCGAATAGTTGCTAATCTATTTCGGGTTTTGGGGGTCAAAGTTAGGGGAAGAAGAACCACTGAGGAGAGAGAAGATTAAAAGGGGAGATGAGAGATGGGAGTCACGTGCCAAGGGTGTGGTCGATTAAGTGGGAAAGAAGAAAAGCAAGCTGGGCTTGATCTGGGACTGCGTATGGGCCTGGTAGAAGAGAAAGAGCGCATGCCGGCCCATCATGAAAAAAAAAGAAAAGGCTGGTCTGGGCCAAGAAAGAAATAAGAGGGAGCGTTTGGACTGTGGCTGGGTTGAGCCCATTGGAAAGAAAGGGGGGCTGCATTTGGGCTACTCATTGGGCTGATTCTTCTTCTTATTTTCTCAATCAGTTGCTTGTTATGACCCAACCCAATTTTGATTCAATTTTCTCTCTTTCTCTTCAAGCAATTTATTTATTCATCAAATGTGTCAAATTCCTACAAAATAAACAAAACTAATATTAAAATTCTAATTAATAATTTATTTCGAGCAAATATGAGGTAATAAAGGGTATAAAAATGTAATTATTTCTGGCTGAACATTCAACCGCTGAGAAATATTGATCAATATGCAATGAAGTGAAGTTTAATGCGTATAGAATACTGTAACATTTCGGGAAAAGTCAAAAAAAATCAAGGACTACTGTTATGTAATTTCTTACTCGGCGGCACTATTACTAATAGTCATTTATCACACCTTGTATATTGTGATTATGAAGTTTAATGGCCTATTAAAAGATAATGTGCTGATGTCCTATTAAATAGGGGCACTTGATTGTTTTTTAGTTGGGGGGGGGCGGGATTATACAAGTAAATCATGGTGTTTAATTGTGTTTGCCATATATCACCGGTTCCTATAATTATGCTCTGTCACATTCTTTGATATTGGTGTTACTTATTGGCTCAATTAGCTCGCATGGTAAACCTTTAAAGGTTAGGATGCAAAGCTTAATTAGGTCGATGACTTGAGGTCAATTAGATTTGCATAGACCTTTGTATCTAATAGAACCCATTGTAATGGTGGCTAGCATCGTAGCTAAACTGGGAATGAGAAAAAAGGTTTTGAGATCAAAATCCAAATTCATATCCAAGACTCTAAATCCCCCTATCTCTGATTTGGGTTCTGGGATTTTGATGAATACTTATTCCCTGATTTTGAAGCTGAATTTATTGATCAATATGATGAAATTTGGTGAAGTTTTGATTCTATTCAGGAACCTTTTGAAGTGTGTGCTGTGTAGTGGGAGAATCAAAAGTTGATTTATTGCATATTGTTGCTTTGGGATTGTTGTTGAAGCGGCAAAACCAATTCTACTTCTAACAACGTATTTGCCATCAATTGCTGGTTGCCGTAGCCTGTCTTGTTCTTATTCTATGCTGTTGATCTTGAATTGAAAATAAACATTCATCCTTTTTGTCTCTTTTCACTTATGTGGCGATGATGTGAAGTTCATAATGCTAGTTGAATATAATATATTGGGTATGAATTGTTCTATGTAATTTAAGAATCTTGTTGATTAGAATTATATGCTTCATTAATGGGATGGAATTGATGTCTGTTTTTTAGCGGTGTTGGTTTCTTAGGATAAAACTATTTAGAGCAAAGTGGTTGACTTGATATTGCCATTAGTAATTAATTTATTATAAACAAAGGTCCTTTATTATTTTTAATTTACAGTGATTAAGACCATCTTCTGCAAGTGGTGAAAATATCACAATATCAGTCCACTTGAATGGAGGATAACGAAGTCAATATTGGAGATTTGTATCTATATTTTGTACCAATTGAAACATAAATAAAGTTATAAAGTAACAATAAGTAAGAAATGTACTTCTCCTTGCCTAAGTTTCAAAATTTCATTTCCTAATCATACAGCCATGGCATGGGAAGTCCTTTTCCAATCAAACTCTCTAAATTACAGAAGCAAAGACATCCCAATAAGGCAAAATTTTTGCTCAGTAAAAAATTAGAATGAGCTTATACTCTGTAGTATATGTCCTATAAAACTATTATCATTTAACTATGCATTCAAAAATAGTTACAGAGTTTTGGCTTCTAAAGTTTCTCCCCGCAATCGTCTGCACCATCCTATTTCACATATTACATAAAGAGGGGGGAAGAGAGAGATCATTCACATGTTAAAAGATACTAGTTTGACACAGTTTAAGTTGTTTGAATTTGAGAGTTGAAGCTATATTAGTATATTTACATAGGTATAATTGACAAATCCAAATAGCCCCAAACCCTCCATAAAAACGAAGTTCTATTTCTGCTTTGGCTTTGTCTTATCTAGTTATGAGGGGAAAGGAGTGAGTAGATGGCCATAGAGTATATGATATTTAATCTTGACATTATGAGTTGTCTAGTCTCGTATTCAGGAGTACAAATTTAAATTCCTTAGTTATCCTTACCTAGTACTTTTTATATGGACATTCAAGTATCCTCTCTACAAATGTTGATGTTCTTTTTGGCTGCATTGGTCTGCTCTTCAATAATCAGTGCTGTGGCCTTTTTTTTAAAATCACACATAGGCCCCTTCATTTCCAAATGTGAGGTTTGATTTTCAAAAACTAAAATGAATTTTCGAATAAACTGTCCCATTTTGCTTTATAATTTATAGTTGTCAGTTCTCTGACTAAACGCAAATAGACTAGGACTTTAAGCTAGTCTCCATGTATGTACATGATTTTCACAGCACATCAAGCCAAATACTAGAGCTAGAAAGTGGTACCAGACAAACCCCTTTCTTAACCTAACTTCTCTTCTGAAAATCAGCTTGAACTTCTTCTAACAATGATCATAGCTTTGGTAACATAAACAGGGAATGAGATGTACACAATGAATGATTACATTGTTATTTAGTTCATAAAGTTTCCTACACGGTCTCTGACTTTTCTACATTGAAGTTTATGGACCTTATTGTGCATTTATGTTATGCAGATACCCCTACGAAAAGCTGCTTCATCGTATAGGTGTTTTACTTATGTACCATGTATCTTAATTTTTTGGTAAGTTATACTCTGTAGCTTAATTCAATATTATATGTTTAATCTTGCTAGTTTTACATCTATCAGTGCATAGTGGACATCTTCAATTAGGCATCAATCTAATTGCCCTTGATTTTGCAGCTTACATTTGTTTTTATTTTGATTGAGTGCTCTGTTGTGGCTTGAATGAGGCTTGAATGACCCTATTTATGCACTTAAACTTCCAGGCATGGTAGCACCTACTCTAAATGATTTATAAAACTCTGTAATCCAATAACAGGATGAAAATACTTTTGTTCTTTTGAAAGATGGTTATCTAGGTATTTGGTAACCTTGTTGACTCCATACAAGTGATGTATAAATGTAGGTCCCTTATGATTGGATTGGTTACTTACTGCTTGCTGGGGCCTCTATACTAAAGAAAGAATGAAATTTGTAGGATTTCTTCATAAATAACTTGAATTGTTACTTGTAATCTTAGAGAGAGGCTTAGTGTGAGTAACATAGATGTTGATGCTACTTGACAAAAGTGGGAGAGGGGTGAATATGCAAAATCATGTGCTTTGAAGTTTACATAATATCACACTCTCCTTTGTTGAAAATAAGTTTATTAGCACTTAGTTTATTAGCGAGGCAAGCTATTTGATGAAGCAATTGATGCCCTTGGATGTGGAAAAGTGGGATGATATAGAACTTGATAAAAAAATAAAGTACTTTATGAAGTTAAAGGTTTTTTCTTTGAGACTAATTTTGCGGCATCTACTTTTGTTTCCTGACTACTTTCATCATCGATATTTTGTATTACATGCATGATATGTTTAAATTGTCCCAAGATTGTCATGTAGATAAGGCAATAGAGCATCGCTGCAAGGTTTGGTATAGAAAGTGGTGGTATGACTTGAAACATAAAGCATACACTAACTATACGATAGTGGCTAATCGTCAGGATAATCCACCCAAAGAAGTGGACCTTGATCAATGGAAATGGTTAGTAAATTATTTCGATAGTGGCAAGTTTAGGGTAAGTTGAAGACTCTACTTTATTATGCCATTTGAATATCTTCATTTACTATAGTCTTGACATAATAATGACAACGATTTCTAATTTTAAACTTTATGGTTTTTCCTATTTCTTATAGCGTCGAAGTGAGACAAACACTAAAAATCAAACATATAAGAAAATTCTTGCAAAGATCGGCACAAAATCAACTGCTATCACGTTCTGTGAGATGGTAACTTAAATTTATACATACCTATATATTGAACTGTGTAATTGGCTTTTTTGTAGATTTGTTAATAGACCAATTGGTAACTTGCTAAGTATCATATATAATTGTACTTTAAACAGGTCTCTTTGAATGATTTTAGTTGCAGAGACCAACTAATGCATCTAATGGCAACTCAAGTGAGACTATCAATCAGAAGCAGAAGAGGAGGAAGATCCATACTATTTGTGATTATGGGAAACTCAAAGAAAAAAGAAAAATGGAACTTAGTCGGATAACCATGCAGATAAAGCATAGGAAGACGTTCAAATAGTGCACCAGAAAGAGCTTAAGAAGTATGAAGTCGATAACCTTACCCCCCAAGAGGCTTTTACTTGTGTTCTCAAACATAGAAAAGAATCACATTATCAAAGATGTATGGGTCTGGGGGGTGCTCGTATATACAAGTTACCAAAACCAAGTTATCAATGAGGATGCAATCCAAGATAAGATTGACGTTAAAGTTAATAGGCGGGTTTCTGAGAACTAAAAGGGATTCATGAGTCTTATGATGCTCGTCTTCGTGCTCTGGAGGAAAGACTAGGTTCTTCGTCATTTGTATAGGTTAGTGTAATAAGTTAAAGAACAATAAGTATTATATATTTACGATAGAGATATACTGTTGATGCTATGCTTGCAAGTACTTAGAGTTTTGTGTTCTATATGGATTGTTGATATCTACATTCAAGCAGATCCTCACAACAGCTTCAATCTTCTTCCATGACAATACTCCTGCAGGGCAGTAGTATACGAATGTTGAATTCATTATGCAATAAAACTAGTAGTAATGTGTCTTGGCTATAATTGTTTTTAAGTTCACATGAAATGTGAAGGCTAAATGCTCATTCGAGTGTTCGATGTTTTCATTGCAGGTTCCATTTAATGGGGAACATCATTGTCACAGATTTGAATTGAGGAAGACTATCTTGATTATGAAGGCCTAGCTTATTGTTATTTTTTCAATTCTTATAACAATGTCACAACCCCCTCCCCAAAAAAACGTTGAACACTTATATGGATGATTTTAAATCTTTTCATATGTAGTTTGGGGTAGTTTAGGAATTACAACTTAAGTCGATTCAATTGTCAAGATTCTATTATCTACTATGGGAGCAAATATTATATGATGATTATATATTTAATGCAATTTCATTTCTAGTATGATTGTAATTCGTTTGAATTTATTGATTACTATATGTATGTATTTGTGAGAATATTATTAAATAATTTTATTATTCGTAAACGTTAAACAGTGTTATAGCGTATGATAATAAAACAAAGCAATGTAATTAAGATGTACCATTGTCTTTGATAAATTTAGTGGCAAACGTAAATTGGCGCAGAATGTATCCAAATTTTGCCAAAATATAGTTCGTGGTAATTACATTTTACTACAAGTAGCATGTTTTTGTAGCAAATATGGATTTTGTTGCAATAAAGGTTTGCTATAAATTATTTGCTTTTGTAACAAATTCTAAATTGTGGCAAATCAAAATTTGCCATAAGAGTTATATAATTTGTAGCAAAATAAAATTTGTCACAAAAGCCTTTTGTAACGAAATTTGTGTGGCAACTTTACGGCAATTTTGTAAGTTGCCACCGTAAACATTTTGCAGCAAAATATCATCATACTGTGGTAAATCTGGTTGCTACAAAAACTACATTTTCTTATAGTGATAGTAGCTTTAAATGGGGCTAGATCATCTTAATAGCGCCTTCGCCCATTTAGTCATTTATGGGAATTATTAGAGATCTAGGAAACTAAAGATGCCACCTATGGTATGGAAAGGGATCTTCTACCAAGAGGAATTTCTTTTAAGTTCTCATAGAGTTAAAAATGATAGAAAGTTAAGAAAGGGCCCTCAAAAGGATTCCAACAGTTATTAAAGAAGCATAATGGTATATACATATCCTTAATTGCATTGTGTTTTGGTTGACCTTTTCATTCTCGAGTGCCACAAGGAAATTTACTACGGGAACAATATAGGCTTATGGAGAGATCCTCGGCAGAGTAAAGGCAACATATGGCTTATAGCCCAGGTCATCTGTCTTTCACTTCGTTATGGGGATAGAAGAGTTTCTCTAGTCCCTCTTCTAAGAAAAACATTGATAGGCCAATTACTTCAATTTGATACCACAATCCTTGCTTCTATTGTTTCTTCCAAAATAAGTAAAGAATCTGCATTGTATGAAGAATCCCAAGATTGTAGCTTAGTTTTTTAATGAAGATAATGCCGAAGTTTAAGC
>NCQV01101601.1:0-12558 GCA_002740545.1 Lophocereus schottii
TGGTTCATCCATTGGTAAAATCACAACTCCAAGTCGCTTGTTTCTCTGTTTGTAGTGTAGTTCAGTTTTCCCTCTTTTCCTTTCGATCTTGCCTAGCTCGATACGTTTTAGCTAGCTCTGGTAGTTGGAAACACAATTCCCTGTGGACGACACCCCAAGTACTCAACGATACGCCTTGCACTTGGGGTTTATAAATATTAAAACTTTTTTTGCAACACATGCTAATCCTAGTGACCAGCACTCCAAGCCTCAATGAACAAATACAAGAGCTACAAAGGAAGCTTGCTCCCAGAAAGAGGCCAAACTTGCTAATCCCACTACTCGATTGGAAAACAAAGAGCATGCAAAAAACTAATGAGGTTGACAATAGCAATGCTGTTATCACTCTGCAAGATATCAAGGGCCTGATAGCCCAAGGAAACAAAGAGCACCAACCAGCCATGAGTGCCCCAGTTTTGGGATTTAAGAACCTGTATCTAAGTCATTACTATTCTGTTTTGTTCCCTAAAGGTTACCAAAAGGCAAAATTTGAGAATTTTGATGGAATAAATGGGTTGCCTTATGAACGTTTGGCTGATTTCTACTCAGTGTGTGGTGTAATGGCCTTGAATGATGCATTACTAATTAGACAGCGTGTATAGTCCCTTCAAGGGCTATCCTTTACATGGTATACTTAGCTTTAGCCTAGATCACACATACTTGGAATGACCTCTAAAGGGCATTCCTGTATCAATTCGTGACCTTAAAACGAAAGGTTTTCATAATAGACTTTGCCGATACATGCTAGAGGCCAAATCAAAGTATGAATGACTTCATTATGAGGTGGAGGAGTTTAAGCTTGTAATGCCCAGAAAAGTTAAGCGAGTAGTTAGCAGTTCAAGTAGGTGATAACAACTTAGATCCTCATATTGCTACCTACGTTGGCACTACTGAGCCTCAAAACCTTGATGCCCTCGTGTCTAAGGCAAGTAATATGGAAAGATAACTTGCTTGTTAGAAAAGTGCACAGCCTAAGAGGGAAGAACGCAAAAGGCCAGTCATGAAAGGAGAGTCAATGGTAACCTTTATCAAAACAAGCCCACAGCCAACTAATGATCGAGCTTTCAACGCAAACGATAAAGGCAAGCAAAGAGAGGAAGGTTGGCTTCACCAAAAAGGTCTCTTACATCATCAAATGTGGCATCAACGATGGAGCAAAAGGATGACTCTCATACATCGTCCTCAGAAATGAATGAAGGAATCCCAACAGTGTCATTACGACCTCATGTGGTCCATATCAAATTCATTACTGATAATGATGTGACAATAGTGTGGGCCCATCCTGCTATGCCTCCTCCTTCATCAAGTGCGTCAACCTTGTATGATTTTTACCTAGACTGAAGTCTAGAGGAATGGGTAATATCAAATTATGATAATGATGGCCTTAGGTGGCAAACCTACTTTAGTAGGAGGTCCTTTTGACAAGAAGTGACCTAAGCTTCTCAGTCCTCAATAATCAAAATGCAAGGACATAAACTACCATAAAAAGAAGAAGTCGATGTCCAAAAAGAAGCTGAAAGTTATTTCCAAAGAGGAGTACCTATCATCAACTAAGACCTCTTTTACTTTACGTGACTATATCACCAAGGGTTTCTTTGGCAATGATTCTTCTGATGATGATGACACCCCAAAAGATGTAGATGTCTAATATTACATGGTTTTATTGGTCTATAAGAAGAAGTAACCACTAATCCTATAAATAACACTTAAGAAGTGGATCAAGTAACTCTTCGATTTGGTTGTTAAGTACAACCGTTGAAATCAGTACGAAAGAAAAGAAGAAAGAAATGACACCAAAAATACAACCAATATTGGAGAATGCTAAAGAAAAAAGTGAAAAAGGAGTAATTCTCTCGAGTTCAAATAGCGAAGGCACTGCTGAGAACAAATAGTAAACTAAGGAGTCTTAGAAGGGTCTTCCCATCCCGGTCCCTTTTTGAGTTAGTCAAGGGTCTCATAAAGAAAGGATTCGTTATGATGTCATATCTCTTATCAGGTGAATCCCAACACGCTTAAGTGTTTATAATGCTTTGCAAATGTCAAAAGAGTTAAGAAGGACACTTATTCAGGCGTTAACAGATCCTGATGACTATAAAGATGAAGTTGACCCTATTAAGACAGATGAGGTGTTGTCCTCCCTTTTAAACCGGTGTGTTCCATGCATGGCTTATATAAAGATCTTTGATGAGGACCTCCAGGTTGGGTTTACAAATAGCAATAGGCCTTTGTATGTTATCAGTATGATTGGTGATAAAAGGATAAATCAAATCCTACTTGATTGTGGTTCTGTAGTCAACCTTCTTCTGTTAAGGTTATTGAGGGTGATAAGGATAGCAGTAAATCAGTTGTCCCAGACTTTGCTCACTATATAAGGATTTAATCAGGTAGGAAGAAAAGCCTTAGGCACTATTACTTTGGAAGTTGAGATAGATATGCGGACATTCATAGGGTATGCAAATCCCTTCAATGAGGAAGATGTTAATTATGCTGATGCCAAGTTTTAAAAATCAGCAGATTCGAGAAACTCCCAAGTTCCCTTAGAATAAAAAAGGCAAACCAAAAAGAAACCAAGGCTCTTATTTTGCCTCAAAAGGTCATTTGGTTGTCAATAGTTATTCTAGTGAAACCAGTGGGCTTCAATCCCCATGATAAAGGGTGTTGTTCAAATACACATCTAAGGACGAAAGAAAGGCTGACTAAAAGGTCTTAACGCTGGTAAGAGAAATTGTGAACTCCCTTGTCACGGGTTACACTTTTTCCCCCTAATGAATTGGCCAGTTGATGCCCAAAGAAAACTTGGTCAAAGAACATCACTCGACAACTAGATAGTGGTTTTAAGAAGAGACTCATCAAAATCTACAACAGAAGCATATTCTTCAAGTGGTCCACCTCTATGAGAGTCATCACAATATCAAAGATAGAGGCAGAACAACAATAAGAAGGGCATTGTTGAAGCCAATAAACAAACAAACATCTCTCAAGAAGGTGGACCCCTAAAAGCATCATTTCAAGGGGATGCTTCCAAAATACTCCAATTATCACATGATAAGGGAGTTCTCAAGGCTTACGCCATGAATGATGTGGTTTTTACACTCCAAGAAGAAGAGATGTTCTCCCAAAATAAATGAGTCCAACGTCGAATTCATTATGTCAAAGACTTGGAAAAGTTAAGGAACCTAAGCAAAAGAATGTTCATGATGAAAAACAGAAGATGTGGAACCTGAAAAGGAAAAAACAATAGCGTAGGAGCCTGGTCTGGGTTCGTGAGCATAACGAAGTTGAGAAAACAAATTATTATCATACCTATTGTACATGAGGAATGTCTTCAAAATTTTAAATTTGCTTCTCAAGAATCTTCCAAACATCAAGAGATTGTCACGACAGACCATGAAATATGCGATGAAGTTCAAACTCAAGTTGATTCACGTGAAAACTTAAATAACAACCTAACTCCTGAATAAAGATCCTCTTAGGATTTAGTTGAGGTTATTCAACCTGCACCACCTGAAATGGAAGACGATGGTCAAGCAGAAATCGATGAGCTTCGGGAAATAAATGTAGGGACAACCAATGATCCTAAGCTAATTTTTGTGAGTGCCATGCTAAATGATGAAGAAGTGGCATAATATGAGTAACTCCCTCAAGAATAGAAAGATGTACTTACTTAGGGAATGAAGAGATGTTGGGTTTGGATCCAAATATTATTGTTCATAAGTTGCCCATTTTTAAAGCTGCAAAGCTAATCAAACAGCCTCAGTGACGATTTTGTCCCGAGCTAACGATCCAAATAAATGCTGAAGTGCACAAGCTCATAAAGGCTAACCTCATTCATGAAATTCGATACCCAACTTGGTTAGCTAACATTGTCCCCCTTTGAAAAAAGAATGGTTAACTTCGCATATGTGGACTTCATGGACCTAAACAGTACATGCTTCTAGGATGATTTTCCACTATCAATCACCAAGCTCCTTATAAATGCCACTAAGAGCGTTAAAGCTCGATCTTTCATGGATGGTTTCTCAGGGTACAATCAAATCAAGATGGATCCTAAAGATGAAGATCTAATTGCCTTTTGGACACACAAGGAATATGTTCTATATGGAAATACCATTTAGTTTGAAAATGCTGGGTCACCTACTAGAGAGCCATGACAGTCATTTTTCATGACTCTCTTCACACCCTAGTTGAATGCTAATGATTTGGTTGTGAAAACAAAAGAAAGGAAAAATTATCTGCTTGACGTAAGAAAGGTGTTCGAAAAGCTGCGCACATATCAACTCAAGATGAAGCCCTTAAAATGTGCAGTTGGGGTTACTTCAACGAAGTTCCTTAGCTTTGTTATTCGGAAAGAAGGAATTGAAATTGATTCCGACAAAGTGAAAGTCAAAATCTAAATGCCTCCTCCCAAAAACTTAAGGGAATTGCAGGGTTTATAGGGAAGGCTGGCTTACATAAGATGGTTCATCTCAAATTTGTCATGGAGGTGTCAAACCCTTTCACAAGACTCTTGAAAAAAGATACCTCCTTCCTTTAGGATCAAGCTTGTCCAAGTTCTCTTGAAAGCATCAAACAATATCTAATAGGGCCACCTGCACTAATGACTCCAGAACAGGGAAGACCCCTAATTTTGTACACAGCAGCCGTTGAATGGTCTTTAGGAGCTACATTACCTCAATGTAATGATGAACGGAAAGAACATGTCCTATATTATATTAGCCAAATAATGGTGGCTGCCGAAATAAATTGCTCCTCTATGAAGAAAATTTACCTTGCTCTACTCTTTGTCGTTCAAATGTCAAGATATTACCTCCTGTCCCATCAGATCATTGTAATCTCAAGAGCAAATCCATTAAAATATATATTATCTGAGGCTATCCTATAGGGAAGATTAGATAAATGGACTATGCTTTTGGTCCCTTTTGACATTAAGTTTGTGGCTCAAAAGGCAGTAAATGGACCAGCTATAGCGGATTTCCTAGTGGCACATCCATGTAATGAGGAATTGCTAGTCTACCAGATGACAAAGTTATACTTGTTAAGATAAAATCAAGGCAATTGTATTTTGATGGGGCATCAAGTAGTTAAGATGCTAGGTAGAGATTGTATTTATCACATTATCGGGAGGGCTTATTTGTTACTTATTCCCTCTCCTCAAGTTTTGCTCCAATAATGTGGCTAAATATGAGGCATTCATCATCACCTCAAATAAGCCCTTGAAATGTGTATTAACCAACTTCAAATATTCAGTGATTCCCAGTAGAGGTCAATATGAAGTAAGAAATGCCAAATTAGTGTCTCTTTATCGACGAGCAAAAAACCTTATGAGCCAAATCCTTCAACTAGAGGTCAATCATATGCCACGATCTGAAGATGATAAAGTAGATGTCTTATCAAAGCGGACTGCTTCTCTGACATTCCTTGGTGAAAGAGATATTTAAATAACAATTGAGGAATGTCATTTGTTGGCATCATCTTTATACCATTTTGATGAAACAAAAGAAATAAATATGGTCTTAGTTTTTGAGGTCAAAGAAGAAAAAAACTTGAGACAACCCATCATTGAGTGCATCAAGTACGGCATCTTAACTACTGATCTAAAGAAATGGGCAGATTTAAAACGACGAGCACTAATGTTTACATTTAAAAATGACACCTTATATCGAAAGGCTTTCGATGAGGTTCTATATAGATGCTTGTTAAGGGAGGAGGCTGCTTATGTCCTAAATAAAGTTCATGCCGAGGTATGTGGTGTCATCAATTAGGTTTGGAACTTGCTAATAAAATCAAAAGATTGGGCTGTTACTGGCCAACCATGGTTAAAGATGTGATACGTTTGCCAAGGCATGTCAAGCTTGTCAAATACATGGTGATTTATTCATTAGCCTAGCTCCATAATTACTGCACCCTAGCATATTATCTTAGCCATTCCATACACCAGGGTAGACATTATGGGACCTTTCAAGCCATCATTTTCCCAAGACATAAATTCATTATAGTAGCCACAAATAACTTCTCAAAGTGGGCTAAGGTTGTTCCGCTCAAAGAAGTGGGGGCAAAACAAGTCACTAACTTTATCTCATTTATACATACGGAGTCTTACACAAGATCATTTTAGACAATGCCCTCTAATTTAAAGATAAAGTGATGATAAGCTTTATAGAGAGGTACAAGTTCAGACATAGCTTGTTGTCCAGCTATAATCCATCGTCGAATGGTCAAGTTGAAGCGTTCAATAAAGTGCTATACAATATTCTAAAAAAAATGGTTTTAAGATCAAGGAGGGATTGATATGAATGATTACGAGAAGCTTTATGAGCTTATTGAACTACAGTTCGAACAGCAACTGGTTGTACACCCTATAACATGGGTTTTAGTTGGGAAGCCGTGCTACCCTTTGAGGTGTAATTGCCTTCCCTAAGATTAGTTATGAAATTCACTAATTCAGGTGAAAATACAGAGGTTATATTGGCCAAAATTAAAGCATTAGATGAGCATCAGCTAGTGACTTAGCAAAGGCTTCAGGTTTACCAAACTCAAATGGCTGGTGCATTGAACAATTCGTTAAGTTTCGCTCATTTGGTGTTTATGATTTGTCTTAAATGATAAAGAGATCTATTGTCATCAATCGAAAGACACAACAAAAATTTGAGTCCAAAGAGGAAGGCCCTTATGTGGTTACCAAGGTTTTCCGTAAGGGGGCATATAAGCTCTTAAATCATGATGGATAGATTATATATACTTGCGTTAATGGTAAATTTGTGAAGAAATTGTCACTTGAAGCTTCTAGATAATTGAATTGCATTGAATAAAGCTAGGCTTGATCCCTAAAAAAGGGGTACATAGGCAATCTAGCTTCATGTTGAACCCAATAACAAAATAAATAAATTGCCATCTTCTCCTATGCTTTGAAAAAGGGAAAAAAAATTTCTTCGATTCATGTAATGTATATAAATGGCCATGAAATATTTATTGTGAAGATAATTTGTTAATTACTTTTTATCTTGTGCTGTTCTTTTAAAAGGGACGGGGAGAGAGGAAGGAAATAAAAAAATGAAAAAAAGAAAGAAAAAAAAAAGGACGAAGAACAAATGTCTTAGCTTTATTACATTGGCATAAGTAATACAGTACAAATGGACCGATGGTTAGAGATATAAATGCAAATAATCAATCAGAGCAAAACAAATCTAAACATTATTAATGGAGATTACAAAGGTAATCAAATTCTTAAGGTGGCCCTTCCCATTTTCTAAATCCAGCAGCCCGAAAAATCCAACTTTAACCACGTCCGTTTCTACCTATTTTGCCTCCCTTCTCTTCAAATCTAGAGAGAGCTGCAGCTTGTTCTATGCTTTATTCAAATTTTGGTATCGAATGATCAAATCCTTTAGCATTTCAAAGATCCGCTCCTATTCCCTCAAGACTTCCTACTCCTTAAGTCTAGGCTTCGAAGCTTTATTGGGTTAGACTATTAAGTCGATCCTCAATGTGAGCAATTTTGCATGAAAAGGAGGTCTTGGTTGGAAAAAGTTATAACTCAATCAACATCCATGAACCCTTCAATCTGTGCGATAATCTCAACTACGCCAAATATCTCCTCTATCTTGGAGGAAAGCTAGAAAATCTCTATTATACTAAGCTTATAGATGTCAATCATGGAGCGAAGTGCATTCAAGGATTGAGAAGCTTATGCTCTGCTAGCTAATAAATCCTTAGCAGAGTCATAATAAGAAATGATGCCAATAATCACCTCTATGCCTTTCATAATGCTCTCTTGGACCCTTTCTTTTTAAGTTGCATAAAAAACTTGTTAGGGAGGTAGGGATGCTTTGAATAGGTGTGGCTTCAACCAAGTTATCACTTATGCATAGCAACTATAGCGATTATTGAATCACGATGCTCTCTATAGTAATGGGCACCTCATGTAAGGGTACTGCCACTTTTTCTGTAGGAGCATATCGTTGATTCAAAGTTTCATACTCAATAAAAGTGTCTGAGTCTACAATGAGAAAATCTTCAAATCCTGTGCCATCTCCCACCCTAGAATAATTTGAATGATCAGGGTGATCATAACAAGCCCTCTTAAGATTGACCTTGATAGGTAGCTGATCTCGTGAATTAGCTATAGTAGGTGATTGGCCGATGGGAGTTCTTTTATTCTTCTGCTTTGGTGGTCTTTTGTTTTCTTTAGAAATCTTGGCTTTTCCTTCTTCGGAGGAATATACTGAAGATTTCTCCTTGGCACAATGACCTCCCATAACCCTTCAAATCTAAACAGCTCTAGGAAAATACTCACACAGAGGGCGTAGATGATCAATAACGTAAGTGGCTTCCCTCAAAAGCTCTTTCTTATTTGTTATTATCTGGTGAACCTTGGCAACTGACTTGCTCAAATAAAGAGTGCTAATTTTCATCCACCAAGTACAATAATCCCTGGAAAAATCCCTTCATAATAGGAAGGAGGAACATAGAACCCCGCCCTTGTATTGCGTCCATGAACTTCAGCATAGGCTTGTGTAAGATCCATCACACTTCTTAGTTGTCAGAGAGCTCTAATAAAGCTCCAGCGATTAGATGGATCCCCATAATCAAATCCAAATTGGCGAGCAAATCGATTAGGATACTAGGGTTCTAAAATCAATTTGACTCAAATGCATACAGGAAGTACAAAGGATCGAATAGATAATAGAAATTTAAAGTTGTCATTTGGTATCCCCATGTCAATCACATCTCTTTACAAGAGTCCTCATGATATGAGCTAGCCCTGAGAGAAAGATATCCCCCATCCATGAAAACACATCTAGCCTATAGTATAAAGTCTACTATTAATCAGCCCAACATAACAAACAAGACTAGGAAAGTCATCAGGACAGTCACTATCTGAGTGATGATGATATATAGATAAGGAAATAAGTCCGCTAACCAACATATTACCTAATGGCTAGGGAAAATGGTGTTGTCTTTAGCAGGATGGTCTGGATGACTTGCTGCCTCCCCCAAACCATAATAGATATAACCAAGCTTTGTTGGAGACAAAAAAAATTTGTTGTTTAGAAGCCATTATTACAGCTATTACAAATGTTTTATGATCTTATAACCTTCTTACCATAAGGTAAGACAAAGTGACTTAACTAGAAAGTTAAGAAAGCGGCAAGTTCACCTTCAACTGCAACATTCAAGTTTGTCATTCGATGTTCATGAGAAATGCGAATAATGCTCTTTTTCTTTGCCTCAGCATTTTCTTTCTCAGAGTCCGTTTGTTCCCCATATGCAAAGTACACCAAGTATTCTTTGTAAATTGATTTAACTAGAGGTCATAATTAATATGCTTCGCTTCATGATACTTATAAAGCTCAACATGAATGCATACCAACTCAACAATAGCAATGGGATATTTATTATGATTAGTCAAATCCTTTTTTGGGGTTAAGATTTTCTCATATATAGCTCTAAGAGTGGGTAAACCTCTAATCCGCTCCAAGTCATAGAGCAAAATGCCAACTTCACCTATCCTGTAGTGAAGGGTATTAGTTAAGGTACCCCAAAGTTCACAAAAAGCCCGCAATACATTTGTGTCAAAGTGGTACGAAAATTGAGATACACCAACACCAAATATGCCAGCCTGTTTCAAATGTGCTTCAAAATGAATCAGTATTCATTTGGCCCATTCGATCACTGCTATCATAAAGGTTGAGTGACCTCACAATTGGAAAGTTAATCCTCAATTCCTTCTTCTAGTAAGAAGCATGTATAGGTTCTGATAATTCTTACTTACATCTAAGCATTTGTCATTCCGACACTAACAAAGTATCCCTTGCTTGATTCTAACTTTCTTTACCAAGATGGATGGTAGAGTGAAGTGTAGATAATGAGGCCCATATTCACATGCTTGGCCATGTTGAAGTGGAGCCATTTCATTGCCAAGAGTCCCATCCATGATCATTGACTATCCCTTACATAAAAAAGGAGATCTAATTAATGAGCAGCAAATGGGGTCATAAAAGGCATACATCGTTCACGTTATGAAGGTGCTAACACAACAATACATGAGGAGTAACAATTGAATGTGCAATTTTGGTAAGTCTAAATTAGACAAAACTAACATTGATAAATTTGGTATGGGCCTATTTTGAATTTTTTTTTTTTAAAAAAAATACTACCAAGACCCCGATATAATTAGAAAAAGTTATGCAACTTTTAGGTCTTTGCCATATCTAATCCTAATATGAATAACCAAATTATATATGTGTGTGTATGTGTGTGTGTGTGTGCGTGTACATATATAACAAAAGAAGGGAAAAGAAAAGTGATATAAGGGACAAAATCACCCGATGCTTAGAACCTCATGGGCACTATAAACATGTAATTAATTAAGCAATGCTCAAGCATCCTCTATTTTTATTTTTTAAAAATTTTGGGAATTTGTTAGAGAAAATAAACAAGGGAGGAGTTAGCGTTCATCGGCCCTCAATGCCTCCCATCTTCTTCTTTGTCACATCGGAATAGAAGGTACCTACATGGCTTGTATCTCATCATATAAAAGGGGAAAGAAAGTAGAGCACAGGACAAAAAACAGAGGATAAGAATTACTATGAATTGATTCAAAAAATTTCAATACCCTTCTCTTCAGTTTCAAGCCAACAAAGCTCACACTAAAACTATACAGAAGGATGGATGCTTTATGTTCACTAAAAATCTCCAGTCCCTATTTTCAAGTCTATTATGGATAATCAAAAGAGACGGCAAATCATAGGAGGGACTCAAATCTCAAGTCGGGTTCAAGATTTAGTCAAAATTTTGGATCCTATCGGATCCCATCCTGTGTCGAAAATAAATAAATACAAATTTAGATGATGCCAGATCTTGATTCTTGCTAGAATCATGAAAAATTATGGATCATGTCGGAACCATAAAGTGTATGTCTTAAAGAAACAATTATTATTTTTGGGAAAGAAGATTTTACCATTCTAATGAATTTTTGGGAGAGCAATATGAATTAAACAAAAATAGTTAGAGGAAAATAGGGCCATTCCCAAATTAAAATTCTTCAGTTGCTCGTCACCCAAATTCATTTTATTATTATGGCTAACTTTTAGCATGAAGGGAAAGCATTAAAACAAGTAAAAATCACAAGGGGCTCATATTTGAGTTTCATCAAATAAAAACAGCAAACCATCAAATGAGACAGAAGGCAAACTTTTTGTTCGCACAACCCCTTCATGAATTTGCAATCAAGCAAGGGGTATATCAAATAAAGAGATGAAGGGCGTAGATCTCCAGTTCATAAATTTCTTCCCCCTTTTTTAACATGTCAGTTTTTGGGTATTCCTGGCATCATGATATCTATCACCTTACCTTTTTGTTAAAATCCAAAAGAAAACAAGGAAGGGATTTGCTAACGAGGAAAGTGAAGTGAGGATATTAAGAAAAGAAACAGAGGGGAGTGGGATAAAGCTTTATTTATAAGTTGTGATACCATAAACTCAATAAGATGTGAAGTCATATACCTAGAAGCAAACATATTGCATCTAGGACTCTATATTTTGTTAAGGATGTTATAATGCGAAGCTAATTCACCCGAATAAAAAAAGAATTCTGCTTTGCATGTAGTGACAAACAAGACAAAAAAAAGAGGGGTTGAAGATAAATTGCACGAGGCCTGGATCACCTTTTGCGGATGGTAACAATTCTAAAGAAGGGACTTTAGGAAGGTAACAATAGCTATTAATTATAAAATTATAATTAATTGCCAGCCAAGTCTTGTAAGATTTTTGGGGGGGTCATTGGTCACCAAATATGAGTATGAAATTTCTCGGGATGTTACATTTTATATGTCTACTTACATAAAATTTGCGGGGGAAGAAATAAAATATGTCTAAGATAAATATCGATTAGAAATATGGAGACTTGATTCCACTGGGGATATGTAGGAAGCTCGATATAAAATTTCGGGTTCAGTCTAAACCAATGTCTTCAAATAGGCTCAAATTAACACCCCCATCTTCATAAAAAGTTAACTTTTTTGTTCTCAAGTTGCACCTTGCCTGCAATTTTTTTGTTTTCAAGTTAACTGCACCTTGCCTGCTCAATCGACGAAAAGCTAAGCCTCACAAAATAGAAACCTCCTCCATTAATTTTTTAAGTCTATGGAATGGACCAAGAACCCTTACGCATATTCCCTCTTTCCCATAAAAGACCAAATTACAACCATGTGACCCTGGGTTATGTATTACATCACAAAATAAATGAAATTAAAAAAATCAAATCTTTCTCAAACCGTAAGTGCACCGGAATGGATCAGTCCTGAGCAAAATATACAACCAAGCTCATAAAATTTCCCCCCTCCATGATGCAAGCCAAAAAAATAATTTTGGGTCAAGAACTATGTTGGTTTGATCCCATTAAGGGTTCGTAGGAATCACATAAATAAATTTGTCGGCGATCGCAAGTTAAAAATACTAATGGTCCGACCTTAATAAAGGCTATGTCAGTGAATAAAAATATAACTTAGCCATGATTTTA
>NCQV01101642.1:1421-13104 GCA_002740545.1 Lophocereus schottii
GTCCGCCCATTTACTTTCAGGAGGCTAGCTAGGTAGTATTATGACTTCATGGCTTATACGTTCTTTGGATGAATCATTTAACCTATCAAAAAAAAAATAATTTTTACGACTTTTCAAATCAACTAGTAATTCATTCAAGGAAATAAACTAGTGTGATGATTTTACAAATATAATTATTCTTGGACACGTGATTTCCCTAATCAGTTTGATGAAACTTTTTTTTTTTTTGTCTTTTTACTTTAACCCTTTTAACCTCAGGATTTATGGATTTAAACTTTCTACAAATAACAGGGAATTGCAACCTTACAATAGATCCATATGATCAAGGTTTTGAGCTACTAAAAAATTTTATTAGCAATGGCGAACTAATGGGGAAAAAAAATCTAAAAACTTCCCAACCAATAATTATTGGGTTGAGAAGACCTAAATACTGTGGCTCCCCTTTTAAGTTTTCAAGCTAGCATGCAACTTTCTTATGTGGTAGTATTAACTAAGAGACTACTTTCACTGTCATACGGAGGATATATTGTGAGTGATATCAAATTCCCTTGACCTAGACTAGGTTGGAGCTTCGAGAAAGACAAAGGAGACAGTAATATGGTAAGAAATTAAATGGTTTAGGTTAGCCTCATAAAACACCTTCTAAAAGGCCTTGTGAGGATAACAGGTTCCAAAGATATTATACTTGGAGGGGAGCCTTGGAGCAACTGGTAAGGTTGTCTCCGTGTGACCAAAAGGTCACGGGTTCGAGCCGTGGAATCAGCCACTGACAAAGTTAGGTTAGGCTGCCTACAATACACCTCTTGGGGTGCGGCCCTTCCCCGGACCCTGCGTGAACGCGGGATGCTTGTGCACCGGGCTGCCCTTTATGCTGAAGCTAGTAAGTTCATCCCATTGATCATCAACTTTAAAATGCTAGTTGGATATTTCTGGTCCACAATTAATAATTAGGTCGTTCAACTTGATGGGTTTAGCTAGCCACCTGAGTTGGCAAAAGTTGTCAATTAAGTTCGTGTTGAGACTATAAAACCGGTGCGTGTGTTGTTGCAGTTCATTTCAGAATATACCTGTTCAATAACCAACTCAATTAAAAGATTAAGCTGATGGTTTGAAGGCTCAGGAATAGGTTTATACTCTAATACGCCCCCTCAAGCGAATGTTCTTTGGATTTGAGGCGTGGCTGCTACAAAGGCTCCTCCTACGTTGCGCAATAAATCAATATGAAGGCTGCTAAGATTCGAACTCGAAATCTCTCGCTCATAAAGGTTTTGATATCATGTTCAAAAACCAACTCAACCAAAAACTTAAGCTAATAGTTTGAAGGTCCAAAAATAAGTTTATACTCTAACAATACCTTCTGCGCTGGTGGTGTGAATCAGTGAATATAATGAAGGCTGTGGAATTTCTCAGTTCTCATGTGGAGAATGCCAAGGAATTTTGTGAAGTGAAGGACGGGTGTTCTGGAGGCTCTTTAGGAACCTATAGCAAACTTAAAGGAGAAGGAATTCTCTGCCAAAACCTTATGCAATTTGATTTTAGGCAACATTACACCTGTTGTGGAGTAATTTGGGCCCTAATTCTCTGATGATAAAAATCTCCACATGCTAGGGAGAGTACTAGCTGTGGGTAATGGGCCATGCCTCATTTTGAATAGGACCATAAGTAGGTCAAGTCGATAAAGGTCCGGCCAATAACACAAAATAATTAACAGGGAGGGACAAGTTGGCCTATTGACGGCCATTTAACAACTTGGTACCTTTTAACTTATCTATATATCATACTACTTTTCTTACCAAAAAAAAGGAAAAAACATCACATTGGTGTACATATTATAGTTGGTCAAATTTATTAGTGACAGTTTATATATAGTAATTATTAGTACATGAATGTTTTTTTTATGCATGTATGCTCAAATTTTAAAAGAGAATCCAAGTGGGCCGACCCCCGACCCACAATTCTTCACCTGATCAAGTTTGGTAATAAATTGACCTTGATCTGACCTGACTCATTTTACTAATGGACTGATTCTAACCTGATCCAACACCGGCCCATAGCCTACGCCTACTACATGCTGAGCAATCCAGCATTTCAAGAGTACTCTCACAAGTTACAATTGCTTCATTTACAGTTACGTTTATCCATAATTCGAGATTAGATATCTCCCATGGTAGTTGGACAGTCGTGCCTGGACACACAGTGGTCAAAATGTGAGAAAATTTTAAATAACTGATGATGCACTGCGAGAGACGCATGTGAAAGCAGCATAGTTTGCCAACTTCAACACGGCTGTATCGTCAACATGTTTTTCTGATTTTGATTAATCTGCATGTGGTTGCACTTTGGTTCCTCAATTATATCTTGCTGCCGTATCAACTTCATGCCATACAACACAAATGCTGTTCCTGTTTTACATCTCTCTCTGTTCATTGTTTTCTTAATTGCTCTTACTACTTATTAATTTATCATTTACTATCAGGGGGGTTATATGGATTTGTACTGGCACAATCCCCCACTCCAACAATGTTTATCTCCCGAGTCAATGTAGATAGGTACAGGGAAACGAGACTAGTACAATTAGGACATTGGATAGTCAGGTTCTATTGGCTTATATCTTTAAGTGATTGCAAATGACTTATTTAAGATATATGTGTTGTTACGTGTAGTGATATATCTGAAAAAAAAGGAGGATTTGAATTTTCGTCCAGGTAATCGACTTGCTGTATTGACATATAGAAAGGAAATACTTGAAATAAAATGATCATCCTTAAAAAATGGGTCTTTTCAATGCGATTAATTTTGCATATGAATATTTTAGCTTATTGAACAGTGAAATTCGATCACGTATGAATACATCAGAGTTGAATAAGTTTTAAATACAATGGAGTTGAAGAAGGTTAGTCTTAAGGGAAGTGGTATGAGTTTTTATTAAAGCTACGTCTGATTTAATTTAAATTTTTAGATGGTTTAAAAAATCATTCTTTACTTGTGTAGAAAATGAGAAAATCACATTGCGACAATTTTTGTGCTTAAATTTTTTCACACATTATAACAAATTATAAAGTACCTCACTATTTACTAACTATGTAGAAAGATAAATACGAAAGATGAAGAAATTAAGGAATACATTATTCAATTTTTTAACCTTTAAAAGTACAAATTGAATGAGACTGTATTTTCTTGCTAAAAACTTATTAATTTTATCAATAATTTTAGAGTATAATTGGTAATTACGTCGGTTAAAAAAAAACAGAAAAAAGAGTCAACTAATTAAAAAGGGCAAAGAATCATTGCGTGAAGGTGAAGCCAAACAAGCGAAGCCGTGGAAAAATATGCAGAGTACCGTCTGTCGGTGGAGCGCTGAAAGCTCAGGCTTCTCTGTCCGTCAGTCACCCCCTTCAGCAGCATCATCAAGTGGGACCTCCTAACGATATCTTTAATAACCACGATTAAATTAAATTAATCTTAATCAAATTATTAATTAATTAATCAAAATTGAAAATGAAGACAAAAACAGCTCAATATTACATTATTACACTCTTCTTACTACAAATTGCTACTACTAACCAAAAATATTCTGAACCTCACCTGGGGCCCAAATCCACGCCCCTTTCTCTCTCCCCTCTCTCTCTCTCCTCGAGGGATTCATCATCCATCGATTCTTGATTGTCCGGTTGGCTACTTCAATCTAATCGATCAAATTTGATGCGAGGAAGAACAGCTGCTACCTCATTTTCTGAATCTGTCTCTAGGTCTGTCTTTTTCTTTCCTTTTCTCGTGATGTTTTCTGCATTGAATTGACGTCGTCCGGAAAAATGAGGTGTAGAATTGTCCAAATTCTGTTAAGTTTGCTTGCTCAGCTGCTAGTGTTGTTGCTCTGATTCACTGAATTTCTCATTCGGCAGTTTCTGTGATATAATCAAGTATGGATCTTGAGCTTGTTAGTAGTTACTGATTAGTGTTGATGGATGTCTGAAGTGTATCTCAGTCTGCTCGATCTGTTCAGATTTCACTCATTTGAATGGATTTTGTGTCTTGATTTGCATTCATGCAGAATTGAAACTCTAATGGTGCTAAACTTGCTTCCAATTGATTTTTTTGCACCATTAGTGGGCTGGAAATCAGTGAAAAGAATGTCGAAGATCTGAAATTGATAGCAGTTAATAGTATTGCTGGAGTTAATGTGCAAGTATTTGCTTTTGATGCTTCTCTCTGCAGGAGGCTGCAATGAGTCTAAACTGAATTGAAGATTGAACACCTGCACGGGGGGAGACAATTTAGACGTTGATCTTTTTGTGTTTCTTAAAGCCCTGTAATTAAAGATGGCGGCTGCAATTTCTTGGAGGTATTCGGCAAGCAATGGCAATGGCCATCCTCCAAGCGATCCGGTGATTCTTTGTCTTTATTTGATATGCTAACTTATGGGAATTTTTGATTGATTTTGTGGTTGTCGGCTCAGCTTTTGATATGCTAACTGATTTTGTGTTTGCCCACCCTCTCTCTGACTAGGTTACTAGTTTGGCCCCCCCCCCAAAACGCGGGGGGAAAAAAAGCTTAGATGATATAATGTCTCCAACATTATATGATGAAAAAAAGGAAGATCTTAGAATGAATATGTAGTATATTTAGCGTGTGACTCAAGAATACAAGGATGAGTTTGTATTTCTTTAGTTGCTTTAGGTAAGGCAATTAACGAAACATTAAATATGGATTTTGGATGCAACTCATTTGGAGTCAATTGGTCACGGTCCAAGACGAAGGACGCCATAGTGTGGTGTGGATGATCGATCCTAAGGACTCCAAGTGTTGTGCCATTGGCACTAGGTTGTTCATCGATAAAGCTACGTAAAAGGGACGAGGGGTGCCGAAAGACGTCATATGAAATTAAGACATTATGGTACATTGATAAGGGCAATGACATTGTTATGTTGGCGAGGGGTAACTGCGATGAAACATTTGAATTGAAAAGGAAAGTTCATCCACCCAGCTGCAGATGCAGACCTGTGGCTTTGTTAACAATGACCTTTCCTCCTTCAGTCATTCATTGTTAACAATCATTTAGTCTCTTAAAACCGTCAATTTGTTCATCCTAATTGATCTATGGGTTACTCATTGGCTTGCTGGCTGTCTTTGCACTGTATGTACCTTCTTGCCAGCTACTAATGAATCTTACAACTTTTTTATTGCCAGGAAAGAAATAGTGATGTAAAACTCCAAGATTCAGAACCTCCGATTCCACAATCTGTTGCAAAGATATCTTTGAGGTCAGTTGCATTGTTTTCTATGCAATACACTTTCATGTGCATTTGGGTGCGTGTATAAAAGAGACTGCTGTGCATCGTAAGCTATTGGCCAAGAAAAGGATGAAATAGAAGACATGCTGGGTGTTTGCGACCTCAATAGTTACGACGTGTCTGTGGACAAGCAGCATGTGATCTTACCTTTTGGCTGCAGCTCTTGATACTATGATTCCGGATATTTGAGTGAAATAGCTCTGTGCCATATGTGTTATTAAATCTCTCGCTACTATGTGTGCATATGGTCATGAATAATTTTTGAAAGCTAATCTCTACTCGTTTGAATAAACAGGGTAACCATGCATTCCCCCCCCCCAAAAAAGAAGTATTTGTTATAATTTCTTTGTTTGAATGCAACTATAGCTTGTTTCCACGTAGTTTCTCCTGGAATTTTAAGTCACTGCTAATTGCATCAATGCCTGACTGACATTAACCATTATTAAACACTAGTCATTCTCCTGGCATTTTTTTTGTTTTGGGAAGCATTTCTTTCAGGGTAACTCTAATACGAAAACTTCTGGAAGATATGTTTTTTTTTTTTTTTTTTTTTTTTTTTTTTTTGAAGTGGCAGTATTCAATTACTTGTACATTTATTTGACGTGCAGAGATCGCACAAGCAGTATGGAGGATCCAGATGGCACATTAGCAAGTGTTGCCCAATGCATTGAACAGTTGAGGCGTAGCTCTTCATCTGTTCAAGAGAAAGAGTATTCTCTGAAACAGCTGTTGGACCTAATTGAAACTCGTGAGAATGCTTTGAGTGCTGTAGGGTCTCACTCACAGGCTGTTCCAGTGCTCGTTTCACTTTTGAGGTCAGGATCACTGACGGTCAAATTACAAGCTGCTGGTGTTTTAGGGTCTCTTTGTAAGGAAAATGAACTCCAGGTGAAAGTTCTGCTGGGGGGTTGCATTCCACCTCTCCTTGGTCTACTCAGGTCCAGCTCATCTGATGGTCAGATTGCAGCTGCAAAGGCTTTGTATGCAGTTTCCCAAGGTGATGCTAGGGATCATGTTGGTTCAAAAATTTTTTCTACCGAAGGAGTTGTACCAGTGCTTTGGGGGCAGCTGGAGAAAGGGCTTGAGGCTGGTAATGTGGTTGATGAGCTACTAACGGGGGCTTTGAGAAACCTGTCTGGAAGCACAGAGGGATTTTGGCCAGCAACAGTCAAATCTGGAGGTGTGGATATACTTGTAAAATTGCTAAAAACTGGGCAGCCTGGCACGCAAGCAAATGTATGCTTTCTTCTTGCTTGCATGATCATGGAGGATGCATCTATTTGCACTACTGTTTTGGCTGGTGATGCAGTGAAACTGCTGCTTAAGTTATTGGGAGCTGGTAACGAAGCACCTGTCAGAGCAGAAGCTGCTGGTGCTCTTAAGTCTCTTTCTTCCCAGAGCAAAGAGGCAAGGAAAGAGATAACTAACAGTAATGGCATACCAGCTCTGATAAATGCTACAATTGCCCCTTCGAAAGAATTTATGCCGGGTGAGCACGCTCAAGCATTGCAGGAGAATGCAATGTGTGCTCTAGCAAACATATCTGGTGGACTGTCTTCTGTTATCTCAAGCCTTGGAAGAAGTCTTGAATCGTGCAGTTCACCATCACAGATTGCTGACACATTAGGGGCTTTGGCTTCCGCTCTTATGATATATGATCATGAAGCTGAGTCTACTAGAGCCTCAGACCCTCACATTGTTGAGCAGACATTGATTAAACAGTTTAAGCCTCGATTACCATTACTGATTCAGGAGCGAACCATAGAGGCACTTGCTAGCTTGTACGGGAATTCTATACTCTCAAAAAAGCTTGTAAATGCTGAAGCCAAGCGGTTGCTGGTTGGTTTGATCACAATGGCTACAAATGAAGCTCAGGATGAGCTGATAAAATCCCTTTTGAAGATTTGTGAGGACGAAGATAGTCTCTGGTATGCACTTCAAGGGCGTGATGGTGTTCAGCTACTAATATCACTTCTTGGATTGTCATCAGAGCAGCAACAGGAATGTGCTGTGGCATTGCTTTCACTTCTGTCAAACGAGAATGATGAAAGTAAATGGGCTATTACTGCAGCTGGTGGAATACCTCCTCTGGTCCAGATTCTTGAGACTGGGTCTTCAAAAGCCAAAGAAGACTCAGCGACTATTTTAGGAAACCTGTGTAATCACAGTGAAGATATTAGAGCATGTGTTGAAAGTGCTGATGCTGTGCCTGCTCTACTGTGGTTACTTAAGAATGGAAGCTCAAATGGGAAAGAGATTGCAGCGAAAACACTGCATCATCTAATCCACAAATCAGATACTTCTACTATCAGCCAACTCACTGCCCTTCTAACTAGTGATCTTCCTGAATCTAAAATTCATGTTTTGGATGCATTGAAAAGTATGTTGTCTGTAGTACCCCTCAATGACATACTGTGGGAAGGTGGTGCAGCAAATGATGCAATGGAGACGATAATTAAAATACTACACTCTACAAAGGTGGAAACCCAAGCAAAATCCGCCTCCACTCTGGCTGGAATCTTTCAGCTGAGGAAAGACTTGCGTGAAAGCACACTTGCTGTTAAGAGCCTTTGGTCTGTCACAAAACTCCTGAATTCAGAATCGGAAAATATCATTGCAGCGGCCTCATCGTGCCTTGCTGCTATCTTTCTTTCTGTGAGAGAAAATCCTGATGTGGGTTCTATTGGAAGGGATGCTTTTCCTCGGCTAGTTACTCTGGCAAATTCTTCTGTTCTTGAAATTGCCGAGCAGGCAACCTGTGCTGTAGCAAACCTTCTATTAGACAATGAAGTTTCAGAGAAAGCTTTACCTGAAGAGGTTATTCTACCTGCCACAAGGGTTTTGCGCGAGGGCATGATTTCTGGCAAGACTCATGCTGCTGCAGCTATTGCTCGTCTTCTGCGTCAGCGCATTATTGATGATGCTCTAAGTGAGTGTGTGAATCGTGCTGGAACTGTGCTTTCATTGGTTTCTTTGTTGGAGTTAGCTAATGATGGGTCCCTTGCAAGATCAGAAGCTCTAGATGCACTTGCATATCTGTCAAGGTCAAGAGTTCCTAGCGGGAAAGGGAAACCATCTTGGGCAGTCCTAGCAGAATCTCCAAGTCACATCACTCCAATAGTTTCCTGCATAGCTGATGCAACACCGGCTTTGCAGGATAAAGCTATTGAAATTTTGTCCAGGCTTTGCCGCGACCAGCTGGTTGTATTGGGGGAAATCATTTGTAGTTCCTCTGGCTGTATTGCATCAATCTCTAGAAGAGTTGTTGGTTCTAGGGACACAAATGTGAAGGTTGGAGGTGCTGCACTCCTTACTTGTGCAGCGAGGGTTAGTTATCGGAGAGTGGTGGAGGATTTAAACGACTCAAGCCTATGTGCCTATCTCAATCAGGCTCTGGTTGAAGTTTTTACTACCTCTAAAGCATCACCAGAGACTGATGAGGCTGTTGAGAAGGATGCTGTAAGCATCCATTTGCATTGGGGCCCTGAAGAGGCTGGGAATATCGAATTGACTCGCAGTACAAGGGTGGTGCATGGGTCCAATATTGTTGTTTGGTTACTCTCTGTCCTTGCCGCTCATGATGAAAAAAGTAAACTTGTTATCATGGAAGCTGGAGCAATTGAGCTTCTCACCGAGAAGATTCCATATACTCAGGTAATATTGACTTGCTTTTATCATATTTATTTGAAGTGTAATCTTATGTTCGTCAATCTGTGTATAATTGAATTAAAGCTTTGCGTTTGGATCCTTGATATACGCCTTTCTATGAGTTGCAGATTGACTTCACTGAAGACAGTAGCATATGGGTTTATGCCCTACTGCTTGCTGTTTTGTTCCAAGACAGAGAGATCATAAGAGCTCATGCAACCATGAAATCCATTCCTGTTCTTTCAAATTTATTGAGGTCAGAGGAGCCAGCTAACAGATACTTTGCTGCACAAGCATTGGCCAGTCTTGTTTGCAATGGCAGCAGGGGAACCCTTCTATCTGTTGCTAACTCTGGTGCAGCTGGTGGGCTTATTACTTTGCTTGGCTGTGCTGATGAAGATATATATGATCTTTTGAAATTATCTGAGGAGTTCTCTTTGGTTCGTTATCCTGAACACGTGGCTCTTGAGAGATTGTTCAGAGTTGATGACATTAGAGTTGGAGCTACTTCCCGGAAAACAATACCTGCCCTTGTGGACCTCCTTAAACCAATTCCCGACCGTCCAGGAGCTCCATTCCTGGCTCTAGGTCTTCTGACCCAACTTGCAAAAGACTGTCCTTCAAATAAGATGGTGATGGTAGAATCAGGGGCACTTGAAGCGCTGACCAAATATCTTTCGCTTGGTCCTCAAGATGCAACTGAGGAAGCAGCCACTGATCTGTTGGGCCTTCTGTTTAATAGTCCTGAAATATGCAGGCATGAATCTGCATTTGGCGCTGTGACTCAGCTTGTTGCAGTCTTGCGCTTAGGTGGAAGAGGTGCAAGGTTCAGCGCTGCCAAAGCATTGGAAAGCTTGTTTTCTGCCGACCATGTAAGGAATGCAGAAACTGCTAGACAGGCTGTGCAGCCATTGGTGGAGGTTCTGAATAGTGGCTTGGAGCGAGAGCAGCATGCTGCTATTGCTGCACTTGTTAGGCTGTTGAGTGAGAATCCTTCAAGAGCTCAAGCTGTGGCAGATGTTGAGATGAATGCAGTGGATGTTCTTTGCAAGATTCTTTCATCAAATTCTTCAATGGAGCTGAAGGGTGATGCTGCTGAACTATGCTCTGTTCTCTTCGCAAATACAAGAATCAGGTCTACTGTGGCTGCAGCCCGTTGCATTGAGCCACTGGTCTCTCTTCTAGTTGCAGAGTATACTCCTGCCCAGCATTCAGTTGTCTGTGCACTAGATCGACTCTTGGATGATGAGCAACTAGCTGAATTAGTTTCTGCCCATGGTGCAGTTATTCCTCTCGTTGGTCTTCTGTATGGCAGGAATTACTTGCTTCATGAGGCAGTGTCAAGAGCTCTGGTCAAATTGGGGAAAGATAGGCCTTCTTGTAAGATGGAAATGGTGAAAGCTGGAGTAATTGAAAGCATTCTTGATATACTACATGAAGGACCTGATTTTCTTTCTGCTGCTTTTGCTGAATTGCTCCGAATATTGACAAATAATGCTACCATTGCAAAAGGCCCATCTGCAGCCAAGGTTGTTGAGCCTCTTTTCATGTTGCTATCACGACCAGACTTTGGCCCCGATGGACAACACAGTGCTCTACAGGTGCTTGTCAATATCTTAGAGCATCCACAAAGTCGTGCTGACTACACCTTGAGCCCTCACCAGGCAATTGAACCTCTTATACCTTTATTAGACTCCCATATTCCGGCCGTGCAACAGCTGGCTGCGGAGCTATTGTCTCATTTATTATTGGAGGAGAACCTGCAGAAGGATCCCTTGGCTCAACAAGTTATTGGTCCACTTGTAAGAGCTCTGGGATCTGGTATGCACATTCTACAGCAGAGGGCAATAAAAGCTCTTGTTAGCGTTGCACTCATTTGGCCAAATGAAATTGCAAAAGAGGGTGGTGTCATTGAGCTCTCGAAGGTCATATTACAAGCTGACCCTTCACTTCCTCATGCTTTGTGGGAATCTGCAGCTTCTGTTTTGTCTTGTATTCTGCAATTTAGTTCTGAATTCTATTTGGAAGTGCCCATTGCTGTGCTTGTAAGGTTGCTTCATTCTGGTTCAGAAAGTACTATAATTGGAGCATTGAATGCTCTTCTAGTATTGGAGAGTGATGATTCAACCAGTGCTGAAGTGATGGCTGAAAGTGGTGCTATTGAGGCTCTCTTGGAGCTTCTTAGATGTCATCAGTGTGAGGATACTGCTGCTAGATTGCTAGAAGTATTGCTGAACAATGTAAAAATCAGAGAATCAAAAGCTAGCAGAGCTGCCATTTTACCATTGTCTCAGTACCTTTTGGACCCACAAACGCAAGGTCAGCAAGCAAGATTGCTGGCTACGCTGGCTCTGGGTGATCTTTTCCAGAATGAGGCCCTTGCTCGAACTGCTGATGCTGTTTCAGCTTGTCGTGCCTTGGTTAATTTGCTTGAAGACCAGCCTACTGAGGAAATGAAAGTGGTGGCTATTTGTGCTTTGCAGAACCTCGTGATGTACAGTCGATCAAACAAAAGAGCCGTGGCTGAAGCTGGTGGAGTCCAGGTTATACTTGATCTAATTGGTTCAAGTGATCCGGAAACTTCAGTTCAGGCAGCAATGTTTATCAAACTACTGTTCTCCAACAATACAATCCAGGAGTATGCTTCTAGTGAAACCGTCAGGGCCATAACTGGTAAACTTCTTGAACTCTTGTTGGATCTTAGAATTTGTTATGCTAGTACATCTTGCTGGTGTAACGACTGT
>NCQV01101646.1:5328-20282 GCA_002740545.1 Lophocereus schottii
AAGGAGTATGCCTGGTTCTTGAGAACCCTAGAGGACCTTAGCGGGGGTAATATGTCAGTGACGATCTCACTGGTATGATGGAACGTGAGTGATGGCCTCACCTGTACCCAGCACAGATATGAGATTCCTATGCTTGTAAAAATGATTTCGTATGTGTGATGTGATGTGAATGCCTCATTCAAGGGTGACGTTAGTGTAAAGATTTGAAAAGGTACATATCTTCTTGAAAAGAGTTTTCATCAAGTTTCAATTATTTGCCAAGTGCATAACGACGGTTTTATAAGGACTTCCATTGATTTAAGCGATATGCATTAATCTTACTCTCTTGCCCAAAAAAAAAATGAAAGGAGTCTCACTTGGTCATTTGGTTTAAACTCCTTGACGAAAGGTGCTTATATGTGGACTCAGTATTCTATTGCGTCCAATACCTGGATTGTTACATGAGATAGCTTATTAATGAATCCTATGTGCGTGTTATGTGAAGTTATGCGTATATTGTGTCATGTTATGTTGATATAACATGGAATTACCACCAATAAGCTATAAGAGACTTAGTTCAGGCAAGTTGAGCATCTTGGGCGTGAATTAGAAGGAGTATAGGGTTACCATCGTACTAGAAAAGTCATTAAGGTGACGATAGATGTAGAAGACCCTGCATGCTTATTATATGATACTATATATCAAATTGTATGTGTAAGTGCAAAAGTATTACGTACAACTATTTTGTCTTCTGGGGGTTGAGAGTCATTCATTGGGCGTGTGGTAGCTCATCCCCCTATCTTTTCCCCCTTTTTTCCCAAATTCCTAAAGTGACAGGTAGAAGTCAATTCACGTAAGCCGAGATGGAGTCTACCTCGCTACCCTAGAAGTAGACTTACATGCTTCTGTACGTTAAATTGTGAGCTTAGTAACGTATTGTGATGTAATTTAAGTTCTTGAGTACATGTAAGCTAATTACTGAAGCCGTGTAATATGTATTATCTAGAAGTCACTTTGTATGGCCATGTGAACCGACCATCTAATTTATCAGTCATCTTATTGCTGGAGTTGTTTATTTTCTTTTGAGATGTAAACCTCAGTACTCCAGATGTGTGATTCATTGAGTCGTACTTTCTAATTTTTTTCTATTATTGAACTATATTGTTTAGTATACTTCAGGTGTGTGGCCCATAGAGTAGTGATTTCCGGCGTGTAGTCATTGAGTTATGAATGTATGTTTGTGCGTTTATCGAATGCATGAACCCACTGTAAGGCTAGAAGCCTGATTTTAGCCCATTTTAAGATGGAACTCAGTCCGTTTCGCCCCAAAATATAAGTAGGAATAAAGAAATCGTTAATACTTCTAACCCTAGTTGTTGGGGGTGTTACAGATGGTATCAGAGCAAGCTCCTACAACTATACGCCACGACCTGATTCTTGCATTTCATATAGTCACTTAGGAACACCTTGTGATAATATGACATATGTCGTACTCTGTACGCAAGTGTGCCTCATGGCATGGTCAATTGTGACTTATGTGTGGCCCAACTAGGTCGATTGATTAAAAAGGGTGAGTTATGCGTTAGTATACGAGCTAAATGGCTCCCCATGCCTTGAGGTGGCGTTGTGCGTGCTCCATTGGTGCGATGTGTTCCTAATGTACTAATTGACTTGACTTATTGACTGTTATGTGATTCGGTTAAGCCCATCAGATAAATGTGAATCGTATGTTAAAATGTGAACCCAATTAACTTGTGCATTCCTGTGTGAGCTAAGTGATGATTCGAGTAGTAAATGTCTTATTCGTGCACCATAATAAATAATCGAAAGATAAAGTAAGTTGATTTAAAATCAGACGATTGAAAATTCTTTTTCTAAGCTCATTCTTTGCCTCTACATGTGGATTACTCCTCGAGCCGTACAATAGAGAGAGTAGACATACTTAGAGATGGTAGAGAAGAGGCTAAAACTAGACAAGTTATTTTCCACCTTTGAAATTTGAGATTTTGAAATGCTAATATCCTTCTGGCTGTTCAATTCAGTTTTACTTTGCACTGAAGCAATTGCGCTCCTTTAGCAATGATGAATGAGTTTAGGTTCACAAGTACATGTTCTTATGTGTGTCGGGATATTGCCTGTGAATGTGTACGTGCTAAGATGTTTACCTCGATGGAATCGTTCGTAATGGACTAGGACAGGAATGATTGGAGCTCAGTTTCTATGATCGATAATCCTATTAAATGATACCTTCCTCTTGTGAATTCTAAATTGCCTTATGAAATTAAGGGATATTTCCATATACATGCTAGAAAGATTAAATGCTAGTGGTTGGATCTCGTTGAACACTGTGTAAGTGTACCTACCGTTCCCCATCTTTGTCGTTGTTACCTATACAGTGCATTACTTTCTTTCTATCCTGCCGACTGCTATTCGTGATGTGGGATGACAATATCTGGGCTGGAATGAACCCTAATACACGTAGAAAGTGCAAGGGAGGGAGAACCCAGCAGACTTTAGAATTTTATATAGTAAACGACTCCTACTAAGGTGAGCAACCTACGCAGTAAGAATCCTATAATCACCTATGGGACAGGTGTGCCTCATAAGACCTCAGCACACACCTATAAGACCATTAATGTCAACCATTCTCAAATAATCATAGCCCATTAGACGCCAATCTTTCTTAAATCTAGATGAGCTTTAGGGCATACCATTGACCATAGGTGGCAAGTGGGGGTTGCACGCAAGTATACACGTCTACGTGTTTTCCCTATGAGACAACCCCGTGAGTCTACAGGTCTTAAGAACTGAATATGACGTCATGTGCTACATGAGGCCCTAGGAGTATCTATAGATGGGATTGTTGTAAGTGGCCATCGATGTGTTTGTGGTCAAATGCTAACAGAATGAGTTTTTAATGATTGCTTAGCTTAAGCTTGATTAAACATATGACTCTATTAGTCGAGCGAATTGATCTATGCTATTAGTTACATAACGTGACTCTTGAATCATCATTTACAGTCCCTCAATTCTGTTTTCTCATGTTATAGTTGGAGTAGCATGACTATATAACAATAGAGTTACATTTGCATGTATTCACATCTATAGAAGGAAAGGTAACATGGTAGAGCATTCAAGGGTATGTCAGCACAAATATAGATACTCACGTCTATTATGTACGGTCATTGGGGCATTATAGGAGATGGGTCACTGACTGGTTGTGTGAATGAACTATTAAGTGTATATGCTTCTGCGTACCTGTTTTGAGCCTGTCTAGGATGCAGTTGAATTGGATGCATGGTCTAATATGTGTGGCTGATTGCATCATAAGATCGTTGGGGTGTTACTTACATTACAGGACTCCTATTGCTTCATGTTATAGATTGAGCATATATTCAATACATGACCTAGTGACTATCAGAATTTGCATTTGCATGTGCTTACCATCACATATCTTATGTTTACTAAGGACAACATGCTAGTACCTCACATTTAGGGGCCAACCTCTATTTGGATACGTAAATACCTATGTGCTTCATGTGACACGATAATGTGTAGGTGTACCTGGGGTCAAATGCTAGCCTTTACTGTATCACCTATTCCTTAAAGTTATGGAATGTGGCAGTTAAAATTTTTGATAGAATTGTTCAGGTGCATTTTGAGTATGTATTAGTATATACGTATGCCAGCCTCATTGGGACATGGGCATGTCAATTTACCTGCATAGCATCATGACTTAAAGCGAAGCCAATTCCACAAGGAAACTTGAGAATAGAGCCTTACATTAGGTAAACCATTGTGATTAAGCTAATGTAATTATCGGCCCTATTATTGCTCGTTAAAGTACACTTGATGGCGGAATATTCTGCATAGGAATGATTGTTTTCGTATTTATAATAGGAAGCATAAGTTTAGACCTCTAAATTAGTGACTTGGTAACTCCTATGTTGTGTAATAACCCCAAAATGCTAATAACATGATTTACGGAAAACTGTAGCAGAAGACTTAATAATAGAGGGCGCTACCGCCGTCCTGATAAGGACAGGGCTGACTAAAACCATTTAACCCTACAACTATGCTCACAATTACAATATCTATTAAACTAAAACACTTCAAGACCAAAGTTCATAATAGTTCAACTTCAATACAATTGACTTAATCATACCATGTGCTAACTCATACTCCACACTACACAACTATATTGAATATAGACCCAACTTTACCCTGAGGTCGATCCCAACATTCATGCTATGCTAAATCCACTATGAGCATCTGTTAGCTTCCAAAAGGGCTTGCTAAATGGAGAAACATGTGATACTTCTTCACCTAAAATGGAAAACATGAAAATAATTTGAAAATGTGAGCTGAAACTCAGTACATGCATTCCTGTATTGTAAAATAAGCATAGAAACGCTATTAGTGGGTACCCGCCTTTGCAATTCATTTAGTTTGCAATGACAATGAAAGTGAAAGTAATATGAAACTTAATTGCTTATTATTATCTGGATGTGAACTCCTTCTAATGGTATGATATACATAGGTGTACACCTGCCAATCCGATCAAGAATTGGCCTAAAGCTGCGCGGGTAAATGATGCACTGATGCCCTATGGATGTTGACTGACGAGGGTCACAAGTTAAATGGTAAATCACTAGATAGACTGATTCATTGATAAACTTATTAAGAGTTGTAACTTGATAAACATGTTCTGCTTTTTTTATAGGCAATGGAGCTACCTTGAGTCTTTAAAAAAAAAAAATGTCATCTAACTTAATAAATGTCATATGTTTTATAAATGTTATCTAAGTTGATAAATATGTTCCGACTTGATAGCATTTATGCATAATGGGGAATGATAACTAGGCCTCCACTCTGTTTCATAAATGTCATTCACTACAAGCAAAAAGCTTTTTAGCAACGCATTAAAAGTGTTGCACTAAATACAAAAGCTGTTGCAGTAGATCTATGGCAACACTATGCAAAATGTTACATTTGGTGTATGCTGCCATAGGTCTATGGCAACAATTTTTACTCCATGGCAACGGTTCCTAAAAAAACATTGCCAAAAGAATTTTGCTGGCAATGGTTTTCTTTTACTCCATATGCAACAAGTTTCAGACCAATAGCAACGGTTTGTGATGCAAAATGGAATTATATATTTCTAGCTCTATTGTTGGTACTTCCAAGTCAATGCTGCCTATTTGAAAACCATTTTGAACTATCAAAATAAAATTGCCAATGAGGAAAAAAAGTTTCTAGTTATTTTACAAATTTCAATAGACTCAATTACACTCAAAAGGGAATACGAATCATTCAAACTTACGTATACTCACAAAAAGTTGTCTAAGAGATCTATAAATCAAATACACCGATGATCTAGCTTGTTCCATACCTAAGTATTGCTTGAGAATTACGTCCAACATATACATATAACTTTGGACCCTAACACTAGTGACGTGCCCAAAAGTGTGAAACATATGCAATGAGAAGCAGACACCACAAGAGACTCTCCTCATCATGAATTCCATTAGATTGTAAGCAGTAACTTCCCAAGGAGTGTGTTTAAGAGTCCTGTACATAAAAAATGAGGAAAAAAGAATAAATATGTATAAGCAAAACAATCAATTGTATGCAGTTTACGACAATAACACTTTAGAATTTCAAAGAAGACTAACTAAAAGTAATCAATATAATTCATAAGCAATCCAATAATCAAACATTATTTATATATAAGTTGGGCAACTTCAGCCACCTTGAATTCATTTCAACCAAAATATTAATCATAATTATTAAATCCTAAAAGGATAGCTTCACAAGTATACAGTATAATTTCCTAAGATAAGCTTACCTAAATATGACTTTTTGGCTACGTGAAAATAGAACAAAACGAATATAGAACTAAAGACAATTACTACTAGTTTAAACTATAGATAATGAGTACTAGTTCAAAGAGTAGATATCAAGGAGGTATTAAAATCTAATCAAAATCATAGCACTAGTATATTATGAAACTAATAAAGGAGTTTCACAAGCATAAATCACCTTCTAAGCCTCACTTTTGATGACTAAATTGTCTTATCAAGCTACCACTATGCAAGGATCTCCTGGTTACACCATCCAGATGGTATTAGTCAATGGCCTTCCTTGTGTACATCATGTCCAAAACATAAGATAACTCACTTTACGTTTTAAGAGAGGAAAAAGACACTTATATATCACATCAAAACTCATTCATCCTTTCAAATTTTAGGAGTTTGAAATTACTCTATCTTATACAAGTAAAGAGAACAAACTCAAATATTTGGTGAAAACAAACCAAACATACTAGATTTTGTCCACCACATTTAACATTACAGCTTGTATGTAAATTCCAAGGGTACTGACCAAGTAGTTGTTTATATTACATACCCAAGTAGCTTCTTAATTGGTAACTCTAAAGGTATATTGTTACATAAACAACCTATATTAGATTCATGTACATACTCTTAGCAAGAGCATTGATTTGTTGTTGATAAAGGACAAGAAAAGACAAGTTTAATACTATCCAAATAAGCTCATAATCTATGGTAGCCTAGAACTACTTAATAGTCTAATATTGAATCCTTAATTTCATTCCACTATAGGGACAACAACCCCAATTCCTATTTTTCAGCACTATAGTGAGTTTTTGTATTTGGACAAGCCATGCATTACTAGTTTTTTCCGAAATAGAACCCCGTTTTTGAGCCTTTATAGCTTGCTACCTACTTTATTATCCTCCTTTTTCGCATAATTACCCTCTAAAATCACTTGTTGAAATTACCAAACCATGGGGTGACCCTCAACATCACTTTAGACAGCCACAATCCATAATTTTTACTTCATAATCATCCAAGATTCATTTTCAATCCAATGACATATCCAACATCATAAATCACCTCATGTGATCCAAATGAACATATTCAATACAAAAACTCACTTAAATCAAGCATGATCATGAAAACCATAATTCTTGTTGTTCAAGTGAACACCCAAATAACCATAATTGGCTTCAAAATGATCATCTAACATCATATTTTTCATGATTTATAACACAAATCACAACAAGATACATAAACAACCTCAAACTCATACTTGCTTAATTTCAAGTCACTTGATCATGTTCTTGATCAAATACCCATAACTCCAAACATCTCCAAACACAATAAAAATTGCATAGTAACTATCAATTTGATCATATAAATAATAATCATAACTAAAATGATCCCAAAAACTCAAAATAGAACAAGAGAGGGTTTGGGTATACCTTACTTTAGGCTTGAATTAAAGGGAAGATGGGGCTATTTTGAGTGATTTGATGGTTGGACATGATAGCTAGTAGCAAGGGAAAGTTGATGCAGCGGAGAGGTGGTCGAAAAATTGGCCGAAAACCGCCAACAATGGCGGCAAAAGGGGCAGCACCTGCTACCCTGTTTTCTGCATAAAGGGGCTGAGGTAGAGAGAGAAAATGGAGAGTTGGGTCTTGTTATTTTTGCTGAATTTTTGTGTGTAAAAATTGTCAATTAATAGCCACATATGGCTGTAAATTTTCACCCCAAAAAGTAGTTTTTTGCTAATTAAAATTAGGTGCTAAATGAGCAATTAATGAAATAATAAAATTAGCAAGGTTTTGGGCTTTTGTTTTGGGTCCAACAAGCTAAGTTTGGGCTTGAAAAATTATTCAAAGTGTTGCACTGGGTATTAAAGTTTACCGAAGGTAAGAAAATAATTAGTCACTAAATTATACTTATCGAGGCCTAACATCGATTCACCCGATATTTAATCAATCAACGAAACTTGAATTAACAATCAATAAAACTTGAATTTCAAAGTGGGACCCAAATGAAATATCCCCCAATCGGGATGATTAAATATGATAAATGAAAGTGAAATATTTAAATGACATAAGGTAATTCAGTAAATATATAAATTGAGTGTAATTGAATTAATAAACATGATTTAGTTAAACAAATAATCATGAATGATTAAATCAATAAACATGATTAATTAAATGAATAAACATGATTAATTAAATAAATAAATATGATTTAAATAAATATATATGGGTTAGGATCGGGTTATTACAGTCTTCCCCCTTAAAGAGTTTCGTCCTCGAAACTTATGATTTTTGATCATGTATGCAATGCCACCTCAAGTATGGATTGTTGGTTTTCACTGCTTCCCTCTAAAAAGGTATCATTAGCCCAAAATGCATAGCTACTTAACCCTGTGATCGAGTATCTAGATCCTCAGTGACTTCACTGGTTCATTTATTTTGATTCAAAGTTGATATTCTCTTCAAAAGAAAAATTTGTTACTGCAAAGGAGGTACTCTACTGTACTAGTTCTCTATTTTGACCACTAATAAATATGAAAACCATTGCATTTCCTAATAAGTACTCTGATACTGACTTCCAAAGCCCAATGTAACGAGGACTCAAATATCTTTGATATCCATTCTCTTGACACCCTGGACTATAGAAGCCCTTTGGAATACTTTATATCTCATCTGAACTTTGATTGTCTCCTTCTTTGGTCAAAATGACCATATGACTCCTATATAGTCCTTGCGTCACCTTAGCGTGTACTTGAACTCTCTCATTATTCTTGATACTTCGCCTAGGTTACTCTAATATCACTAGACATTGTTTGAGATTATGCCCTTATCAAAAAGTCCTCATCTGATGTTCTTAATGCACCACATGATCTTCCCTCATCGGACTAGTCTAAGATAATCTCTAAGTCTGAATTAAATGCTAGAATAAACATGGTTAGAGATAAAAATGATGCAATTGGTAGTCAAGTGATCATTAGGAACAAAAAAATAAACAATGAGACCAGAAAAGATTTATAAAGGAGAGATTAACATAGGGTGGTTAGAATAAAGATAACCATAAGTGTATCATGAATTATGAAATATAATGCCACAAGAATTATGGTTTATAAATATGGACTATAAAGAGTCCAGTAAATAATCAGCCAAGGAGAAAGATGGCCCGATTATATTCAGGTTTAACAGATGAATTGGAAATAAGATGACAAGCAACTAAGCTTCAACTAGGTGACTTTATAGCCAGGCTCACTAATGTATAGCTTGGTTCAAGATAACAGCTAGTACACCAGATTGGCTTGATAAATACATTTGATACATTCTGAATTGAATAAGTAATAAAGGTTTGAGGCCAAGAGAGATATATCTTGGTTTAAAATAGCATAAACTACAATAACTTGGTCTGATAAATATGGTTTTTGAGTCACAACTCTCCACGCTTCTCATATTTCATTCATAAATCCATTAGATATAGAATTCCACCCAAAATGAATCATTGAACTCAATAGAAGTTATTAAACTCGCTAAACTTGATATTTTCTTTGTAAAATCCATAATTGATTCGAAGCTCATAAACAAGCTCTCAAATTATATACTTGTCTTCATCTTTCTCATTAATCAAGTTAAAAGCTCCATGAAAGTCCACGAATATTCATTTCCCACTTAAGTGACCTTACACGGCCCACAATACACAGAGTACATGATCAATCTCACTCAACCTTTATTCTTGCTCTTTACACAATTACTCAAAATGCTTCTAAAAATCACCAAACTCAATATACTCTACCAAAATTCATGAAATTCTATAGGAAATTTGAAAATAATATGAAAAATCTACAGTAAATTTTTTAGAATTTTCCTGTAAGTATAAGCTACACAGAAATTGTAATAATAGCCCAATTTGCACCAAAGTAGGTCAAGTCACTTCAAAAATTCATAACTTTCATCTTTGACCTCAAATGGAGACCTAAAACCCTAATATGAAAAGTTTAAGAAGACCCAAAAACTTTCATTTACAACACAAAATATGATTCCCACAATAGGGTTCGCAAAATGGAGCTAAAACACACAAGCAATGAGATAAGTGCAATAGATAGATGGGACAAGCAATGTGTAATAAATAGATAGATAAATTGGATAAGCAAAGTGTAATAGATAGATAAATAGATTGGATAAGCAAAGTGTAATGGATAGATAAATGGATTGGATGAGCAAAGTGCCAATGGATAGATAAATAGATTGAGCAAGCTACAATAGGAACATGTCTTTACTGATATGAAGCCAATTCAAGTACAACAATAAGATTAAATAGAGAATGCAAAAGTTTATTTATCAGAATGTAAAATATATGTGTGGGAGTTGAAGTTCAAAATAAGGAGAGTAAGGGGATTATGACAATTGCAATCACCCACACCAATGAGAGTTGAATTACAATATGAGTTCAAAACAACTTATACAAGCTTATCAATATCAATAAATGAGATGTAAGGTAGATGTGTGAATCAGCTCTCTGTAGAATGAACTACAACTCATGATCATGAAATAAAGATGGTGAAGGTCGAGAGCACTGGAATGTTGACAATAATATAAGGTTGAACAAAAATATATTGCACATTTAACAATGGGTTTGCAAAGACACGGAAGATCACGCTTATAGGAAATATCAGGTTGAAATGTAAGGGAGATTAAACAATATTGGATAGTATCAAGTTTTTGAATATGAGACAAGCAAATAATTTCAAGAATTACTGTAAAAGGGCATTCTTGTAAAAGATAAACTGTGGTTGCATGGTTTAGGTGTGATATCCAAACCTCAAATCATTCCTGGAAAAGACTCTCGTTGTTGGCAATTAATCCCATAAATCATTTATTCAAGGTGTAGAGCACTTGTTTTTGATAGTGATCTTGTTTAACTCTCTATACACAGTACATAACCACAAAGTTCTGCCTTCCTTCTTCACACATATGAAACTAGGGTTTCCCACGGTGACACACTTGGTCAAATAACTCCCTTCTATAACAACTCATCTTACTAAATCTTTGGTTCTTGAAACTCTACTTGGGGTCATATGATAGGGGCTCTGAAAATGGACAGAGCACCTAGAACTAGATTGATCTGAAAATCGATATTTCTTAGGGGAAAACAATCCTGAAAGTCCTCAGATGAAACATCTCTAAATTCACAAACTGTAATTACGGATATGTATATACCGAGAGTGGTTGGCATATCACTAATATTCAATGCATTACTAGCACGATAACTCACTTGCTTGAACAGTGTAATTAGGGCGGAAATAGGGTTTTTCTTCCCTCGGTCCATAAAAACACACGTCTAGTCTTTCCTCATTTCTTAAACTAACCTTAAGATCTTTACAAGTCACCTTCTATAAGTACACGATCAGTTCATCCCCATGATAATAACAAGATCTGCCAATCAAACTAGATTAAATGCCCAATGAATATGGTTCCAGCAATACTAATAGAGGCATATTTATAAAAGACACCACATTCAATTGCTTACTGTTCTCAGTAAATTTAAAAGACAGGGGGACGATCTAAAGCGTAAAGAGATGTAACAACACCATGAACTCTTGCAAAGATATTTCTTTATTAGTTATATAAGACAGGCATGTAAGCTGAATGAATGAAAGGACAAAGATTTGTAATGAAAGAGGTAGGGCATATAAATGACCTGCATACACAAAATATGCAGTTTTTTCATAATGGTCTTGATAGTAAAGTAAATGAACGATGTTATGAAGTTGAGAGGGAGTATTAAGTACTAAAGGTGAAGAAATATAACAGATTACCAAAGAGGGATTTAAAAAGTCATAACATACCCGTTTGTGAGTAAATTGATGAAGATGAGGGTCCACACCACCAGAAGGGAAATTCTATTCATCTAGGGTTTGAAAGGCCAATACGTCAAGATGAAGGAGTTAGTCGTATGACTGAACATGATGGCATCCATCAATAACACATTCCGTAGTAAGTGAAAGTCTTAGGTAAGCATATAAGCTCCGAAACTGCTGGTCGATGGAAATAGCACAAATCGTTATTTATCATTAATAAGATAGGCTATACTAGTAAAGAAAGGATTGCCAAAATAACTTGAGTAACGACATGTAGTCACGGCCATACAGTGGCATGCCAACATGACGTTACACGAATAATATGGATTCATTTAATTGCTGAAAAGGACTCAATGACTGGGTCAGAAGCAACCAAAGGCTTTGCAAGCAATGAATAAATAGTACCCAAATAGAAGCAAGGAGTTAAAGTAGGTGACAGTAAAAATATGAAAATAGTGATGACTTAACTGCAAGTAAAATGGGTCAAATATACTTAGGAAGAACTGGAAATCACACAGTAACGCATACCGGGGGTCATTATAGGCTCCGTATGGAAATAGAGAATTAAACGACTATGATTGTTATGGTTTGAATCGCCTATAAGAAAGGTTGCACATATGTGTTTAAAGGATTCCCCACAGACCACATGTGAGATTTTTCATAAACACTCCATTACAAATCAAGAGAGTGTTAGTGGCAAAGAAATGATGCCTCTGAATAATTCAAGGTAACTAGGGCAGAAATAAGTCAATAACATGAAGTAATGGGAGCATTGCTGATGTAAGGTCCTACTATCAAGAATGGGCACTTAATCTTACTCATACCACCCATATAGTGCCAAGTAGCACACCGCAAGCTACCGAACTACCGTCATAGGATTTCCTATAGTAATTTCATCTAATACTGATTCAACCCAAAGATATACCAAATTGCAAATGGCATTCTCGCAATAGGTTTTAAACATCACTATACTCAATATCATGTATGTTAATACACCTCAATGAAACTCTCAAATTCTGGAGCGAAATGGACAAAGTTCCACCTAAAAATTGGCTAAAACCCAGGTTTAAAGCCTTACAATAGATATCTAAAATGGAGAGAAACACTTCAATAGCTAAACGGCCACACGCCGGAGTTCATAACTCAATGGGTCACACACCCAAAGTGCACAATTGCAAAAAATTAAACAAATGAGAGAAATGAAACATACAATACAACTCTCAGATAAATGAGAGCATGCCTCACTAACAAGTGACCCAAATGGTTCCACACTTCACTTTACTCATGTTCAAATCTCAGCATATTACCAAATGATTGAGTCACCCAAATGAAAATGGTTCCTTCATATGTGCCCATACATATGAACTTACAGTCAATAACTGATTTAACTGGTCCAACATAACTCATACATACCTTGATAGCTAACTCATAAACACTTGATAGCTTACAGTGGACCTTAAAACCTTAGCACTGATACCAAATCTATAACGCCCCCAAAATGCTAATGACATGATTTATGAAAAACTGCAGCATAAGATTTAATAATAAAAGGTGCTATCGCCGTCCTGATAAGGATAAGGCTCACTAAAACCATTTCATCTAGCAACTCATGCTCACAATCATAATATCTATTAAACTGAAACACTTCAAGACCAAAGTCCATAATAGTTCAACTTCAATACAATCGACTTAATCATACCATGTACTAACTTGCACTCCACACTACACAATTATATTGAATATAGACCCAACTTTACCCTGAGGTCGATCCCAACATTCATGCTATGCTGAATCCACTATGAGCATCTATTGACTTCCAAAAGGGCTTGCTAAATGGAGAAATATGTGATACTTCTTCACCTAAAATGGAAAACATGAAAACAATTTGAAAATGTGAGCTAGAACTCATTATATGCATTCCTGTATTGTAAAATGAGCGTAGAAACACTCTTGATGGGTACCCGCCTTTGTAATTCATTTAGTTTGCAATAACAATGAAAATAAAAGTAATATGAAACTGAATTTGCTCATTATTATCTGGAAGTGGACCCCTTGCAATGATACGATCTATACATAGGTGTACACCTGTAAATCCAATCGAGAGTTGGCCTGAAGCCATGCGGGTAAATGATGGGATGATGCTCTATAGAAGATAACTGACGGAGTCACAAGTTAAATGGTAAATCACTGCATAAACTGATTCATTGATAAACTCATTAAGAGTTGTAACTTGATAAATATGTTCTGCTTTATAAAGATATAGGCAATGGACGTACCTTGAGTCTTTATAAAAAACATCATCTTACTTGATAAATGTCTTCTATTTCATAAATGTCATCTGACTTGACAAATATGTTCTGACTTGATAACATTTATGCATAACGAGGAACGATAACTAGGCCTTGATTCTGTTTCATAAATGCCATTATAGGTATGTGTAGTCAGTAAATGATCCTTACTCATATAATTGAGTAACTATGTGTAATAGAAATTGAGTAATTAAATGGTGTACATATCTTAGGCATTTCAATATAACTTTAAACTGAATTGATAAAGTAATTAAATCTGACATAAAGTAAATGAAAGTAAAATAGACCACAACAAGATAAATGAGATTACAAAGGAAAAGGCCTTGATGGTGACAAATGAGAGAGTAGTTGCGGCCTTTTCTGAGATAGGTTACTGATACGGGTTTCAGGCTCACTAATGTATATTTACAACACAAAATATGATTCCCACAATAGGGTTCCCAAAATGGAGCTAAAACACAATTGTATCAGTTTTGGGTAAACCTGCAAAATTCTAGCAAAATCGCCATAACTTTATCAAAAAAACTCGGATTATAGCGATTCAAAAGGCAATTGAAACATAACTCATTGATCTATGTCCCCACAAAAACTCATAATTTTCGGATAAGCCATGCATTACCAGTTTTGCTCGGAACAGACCCCTGTTTCTGAGCCCTTCAGAACTTGTTACCTACTTTATTATCCTGCTTTTTCACATAATTACCCTCTAAAATCACTTGTTAAAATTACCAAACCATGGGGTGATCCTCAACATTACCTTAGATAGCCACAATCCACAATTTTTACTTTATAATCATCGAGGATTCATTTTCAATCCAATAACATATCTAGCATTATAAATCACCCCATGTGATCCAAATGAACATATTTAATACAAAAACTCACTTAAATCAAGTATGATTATGAAAGCGCTAATTCTTGCTCATTCAAGTGAACATCCAAATAACCATAATTGACTTCAAAATG
>NCQV01101686.1:0-14990 GCA_002740545.1 Lophocereus schottii
TGAAGGTTTGGTAGAACTCATTGATGGACAACATGTGAGCTTGTAATATAGGATGTCATATAGGAGAGAATAACTACATATGCAAGACAATTTACAATAACATAGGATACTATTTGAGATAAAAGGTTATAAAAGATGGAGGTAAATTTAATTAAAAAAACTTTTTAATAAAATAAGTATTCACATGTTCTTTCACCATTTAGTAATAAAATATAGTTTAAAATGTATATATTGAGCAAATAAATGATCTTAAATACAAAGAAGAAACTGCAAGTTGAATATTAAGAATAAAAACAATAATATTAGAATAGGAGAAAAATTTAAGGAAGATTCTCTCTACCTTTTAAGCAACTAAATGAAATTATTAATTAATTTTTTTTGGTTATTTTTTAAAGAGCTATTTATTATTTAATATTGAAAATTATTTAAATTACACCTTTAAAACATAAGTGTTCTAAATATTAAAAAATTGTTGACAAATGTTATTATTTATTTTGAAAACTATTAGGTTTAAATGATTAAGATAAACTAAAATAATCACCTAATTTATTGTTTATAATGTAAATAATTAATCATAATTTTAATTATTTCTTTGAATTGCAAAATCTATTTTAGTATTTTACTCCAAAATATCCTATTTTCTTCTTTGAGCTTAAGTTACTATTTTCCTCTTCTTTAGGCTAAGAAAGTTCTAATTATTTTTATAGTATAGTTTCATACACAATTCTTAATTTTCTCTTAGAATAATATTCTAGGCATACCTAATGTCTAAAACCATAATAATATTAGCTTGTTAAGTTTAGTAATTTCAAATTTGATCTTAGTCAAGCTTACTTCTTGTCAAATTCCTTCACAAGAGTCTACTTAAAATTATCATGTCATTTCACTGATTGACGTTATTCTATTAGGCTGTCTACAATTCACTCCTTGGAGTGCGGCCCTTCCCCGAACCCTGCGTGAACGCGTGATACTTGTACACCAGGCTGCACTATACGTGTAAACTTCCTATCAAGAACCAAAAAAAAAAAAAAAATTAAACAAAAGAAGTTACAGGTGTAAATTAACTTTATGTTACAGCTTTTTATACACCATCATTGTTATTTTGTCAAAAAAAAATTTAATGAGTTTAATTATATGGACCCATGAATTGTAAGATATATTGCTATATATACGAAAGCCAGTTGATGGAAGCATTTTAATTAGCCAGCCAAGAAAATATGCTACTTTGCATCATAAGTTTATGTGCAATTGAGTTGAGTGGAGAGTACTTTTTTGGTTGGAGGGAAGTAATGGTTTATATGCAGCCCATCCTCTACGAACAAAAGGTTCTTGAATGCATTATAATTCGTAGGATGAAAAATTGTTCTTCGATCATGTTTTTTTGTTTAAAATTTCTATACTTCCAAATATGTATGTATGTTTGTATATTCAGAAGCAGAATTATCATTGCTTGATTCTGTTTGTTTATTGCTCCTACTTTCTATTTTTGTCCCTTGAATTTTTTTTTTGGTGCTTTTCTTTGCCCTTCTCATATGTTTTCCTTATGCCTTTGCTTCAGGACAAGAGAAGCCGGGAATAACAATCACATCACTAATTCATAATTAACTTCTAGTTTAAAAAATATTAATCATATATTTGTAATATTTATCTAATTAAATCGTCTACGTAATTTTTATTTCATGTTTAGTATCTCATAGAAGTTAGATGGAAAATCCTATGAAGATTAGTAAATTTAAACCAATCCATTTTGAAAGTTAGTTCTCAATGTTAAGGTTAATTTTAAAGTGATGAACTTTCTTTAAGAAGAAAATTGTAATATAGTGACTTTTAAAATTTTTAATTTGATATAAATAGTTTACATTAATTATCATATACAAAAATAAACTTTGTGAGGGACAAATAAAAATATACAAATGTACAATATTAAGAAAATTTTATGAAAAATATAATATACTGCAATATAATTAATTTTCAAAAATTTTATTATATATGTTTACGAAAGAATCCATACAATGCATAGGTTTATCATTTGTAAGACTGTAATATATTTTGTATGAAATTAAGTTAAATTAAATGTAGTCCAATTAGGTAATAAGATAAACCGTCAAAAAAATTAGATGTCTCAAATGTTAAAAATTTTAAAAAAATAACAACAAGTAGTAAATTATTATTTATATTTTATGATTTGAAAATAAAAGAAATTTAAAGTAATTTACATGAAAAAAAGGAAAACGATAAAAATATTATCATAAAATTATTAATCTACTTTAAAATTAATATAAATATGTTTCCTAATTATAATAATAAAATTTAGATAAAAATTGAGTGACATCCTTACATCACAACTCACAAGGATAACACAGTAGCGGACGGAAAATATGTGAGTCGTCAGGTTGAGGTTGCAAATTATTATATGAACATGGGAGTTTATACTCCTAGGTCTATGTCAGCACCATGTTTGCGTGCCATGTCATATTATTTCTTTTTTTAGTGGTAGTTTTGCTCCATTAATTATAACTGTTTTTCTCTCTTTTTTTTTAACAAAAAATACAAACTAACAGTTTCTTGTGCTAAATTATCAGACATATTTTTGTTTTTTAAAACAAAAATCCTAGCCATGTTGAAGAACTTGTAAGAAGGTTGCGAGTTGTGTTTCATGAACGTTGAGATCATAGCATTTAATGGTTGCTGATTTTGCAAACTGACAACTTCTTCCCCTAAATTATTAGACATATTTTCTTTTTTTTTTAAAAAAAACAAATCTTCAGCATGCTAATGTAATTGCACAGAAGCTAGCGAGTTGTGTTCCATCGATGTTGAGTTCATAGCATTACATGGTTGCTGGTATTGCATTCGTGTTTTGAATGATTTACAAAGGTTATTATTTTAGTGTTGATTCTGAAGCTTCGAGGTATTGTTTCTTGGCATTATCATTTTGCTAGATGGAAAAGAGCATTGATCAAGTTAGAGTTAGTGATGTTAAAGATCGTTCGGTTTCTAAAAGTTTGATTCATAAGTTATCTAATCTCATAATGTTGCTTTATAGTTTTCCTTTTTTATTGTTGTCATCTTTGATGCATTTTATATTCTGTTTTTGGTAGCTATATTTGACGCGGAAGCTTTGGATGTTGTTGCTAACGCAGGCGAGGAAGACATGTCCGGTAAGTGTTGTATGTATGGAATGTATTATTTGTTCATTATTTTGATTAATAGGTTCATATTTCTTTGAAGTGTGGTCTTGTTCATTTTTCACTTCTTGTTGTTCACTATTTATTTTGTATATCATATTCACAAAGTCAACATGTTGAAATGTAGATTGTTCATCATATTAACTTGGGATATTTAACTTGTAATTATATTGTATTTTGCATTTGAAAATTTTGAACATACTAGTTTGGGCTGTTTTTGTGTCTATTGGGTTGAACATATTGTTGTCGTACTTTGGTAGCTTGCGATATAGATGTTATTCACTTCTGTACATGTATTTGTTCATTATTGCTCTTAGTACTGTTTATTGATAGTGTCCATGGTCTTTTTTGCACTTCTTGTTGTTTACTATTTGTTTTGTATATCATATTCGCAAAGTCAATATGTTGAAATGTGGATTTGTTCATCATATTAATTTGGGGTGTTTAACTAGTAATTATATTGTACTTTGCATTAGAAAATTTTGAACATACGTTTGGGCTGTTTTTGTGTCTATTGGGTTGAACATATTGTTGTGGTACTTTGTTGGCTTGGGATGTAGATGTCATTCACTTCTATATATGTATTTGTTCATTTTTGCCCTTAGGGTTGTTCACTGATAGTGTCCATGTTCATTTATGCACTTCTTGTTGTTCACTATTTATTTTGTATATCATATTCACAAAGTCAATATGTTGAAATGTGGATTTGTTCATCGTATTAACTTGGAGTGTTTAACCGGTAATTATATTGTACTTTGCATTTGAAAATATTGAACATATTAGTTTGGGTTGTTTTTGGGTCTATTGGGTGTTGAACATAGTATTGTGGTACTTTGGTAGCTTGCGATGTAGATGTCATTCACTTCTGTATATGTGTTTGTTCATTATTAACTGTAGTACTATTCATTGATAGTGTCCACTAATTATTTTAGGATGTCGGTTTAGTAAGCGAGACATTATTGAAGTTGAACCTTTGTAAGAAATGTTGGTTGGAACTACTGCTACCTCAGAATGTGAAGCATTTCATATTTACAATGATTATGCATATAAGGTTGGTTTTAGTGTTCGGTATTCGAAGGTGCATCATAGATGTAAAGCGACAGGAGGTGGGTGATGCATGCACCAGTTTTTTTGTTGGAAAGCTAGATTCAAGCAAGACAAAGGTCGACATCACAAGGATTATACGAATGTAGATGTCACGAATGGTTGTAAGGCGTTTGTTCAATTCCATATATATGAGGATGGTTAGTGGATTGTTACTTGGCATGATACTGAATTTAATCATGCTTTGTGTAGTCCAAGTAAGCGACATTTGTTGCCTTCACATAGAGAAGTATCTGAGGAGGATATTTAATTTGTTAAACAGCTTAGGGAGTCGGGAATAGGAGTTGCTGATGCATATCGTGTTCTTAAGAAACAAGCTGGGGGGACTCCTTCTTTGGGGTATGGTTTGAGAGACGTATACAACAAGTTGTCACAATTGAAAGATAGAATATTTGATGGTAGAGATGCGCACACACTAATTGAAATATTTAATAGGCATCTTAAGTATGATGATGACTTCTTCTCTACATTTGAGCTTGATGCGAGTAATTGTTTAGTTAATTTTTTTAGCGTGATAAGCAAATGTTGGATGATTATGTATTAATTGAAGATTTGGTGGTCTTTGACACAACGTATCGATTGAACAAATATGACATGATTTGTGCGCCGTTTGTTGGGATGAGTCATCATTCAAAGAATATTATGTTTGATTGTGGTTTTTTGATGAATGAGAAGATGGGATCTTTTGTTTGGCTGTTTCAGACATTCTTGAAGTCTATGGGTGGGAAGCCCCAATTTGTATGACAGATCAGACATTCTCCATGGATTCTGCAATAAAGTTTGTGTTTCCTCTTGCTCGTCATAGGTTGTGTTGTTGGCACATTATTGAAAATTTAAGGAAAAATATTGGACGCCTTAGATAGTGTGAAGGTTTCACTAAGGTTTTTAATAGAGTTTTGATGGATTGTGACACTGTGGATGAGTTTAAATTTTTATGGGAGAGGTATGTACTTGTTGAAGTGTATTGTTAGTGGTATAACCTATTTCAGTATAAAACATTTCTCAAAAGTGAACACTATTCACAATCCTCTTTCTGCGTGTTCACTGCATTCTTGAGTATTGTTCATGTTTGATGTTATCAACAAATGTTGTCATGCATTAAGAGTTTGCAATGCTGTGTACATTATGCTTGTAATTGTTGTGTGATTATAATTCATATATCTTACATGGTTCATTTTTCATTTTTGTTGCTTTTTATGGGAACAACATGCTTGTTTTTTTTTTTTTTTTTTTTCATTGAATGGCATGAAGCATATTGTGTGTAGGCTATCATCATTTATATGTATCCCACATTGGACTTCTTTTATAGTAAATCGCGTACAGGTCTTTTCTTGTCCTATTTAGAGGACTAGCTGGGATTAGTATATAAGGTTTGTGTATGTGTATGGTGTATTTGGTTTATTTTTACTGTGGTGTTAGTTCACTGAGCTCTTTAGTATTGTTCATTGTAATTTGTTGTGTTTAATTTATTTGTAAGTGTTTATGCAACTTTACCCTTAGTATTTATAAGTTCACCACACATGATGTATTGTGAATGCATTTATTCAATTATTTTGTGCTATTATGCTTATGAATTGCATGTTAAATTTCAGAATGTTGGAAAAGTACAATTATAATAACAATCATTGGCTTTGTAACTTGTATACTTTGCGTGAAAAATGGTGTCTGGCATTTTTAAAACAGTTTTTTCCTGATGGTGTATTATCCTCCAAAAGGAGTGAAACAACGAACAAATCTTTAAAAAGGAGGTTGTAGGCTACAACTGATCTGTGTGAATTTTACAACATCTTTTGTGATGTTGTATCTGAGTGGAGGAGTAAAGAGAATGGTGAAGATCATAGATGTAGCAAAGGTAATGTGGAAATGGCCTTCCCTTCTATAAACATATTGAAACATGCAATGTCTGTTTATACGGCTGAAGCTTTCTTGATGTTTGAGAAGGAGTTCATTGATGGTGCCGGATATAATTTCAAAGCAATTGAAAGTTCTTCTTCTGCTATGTCTTTTGAGGTATGGGGAATTAGGTTTGCAAGGGAATCTCATGAGGAAGAGCCATATGAGTTTCAGCATATCGTTAATTTTAGTAAAGAGGAAGGTGTTGTTGAATGTAGTTGAAAGATGTTTACTGATGTTGAGATTTTGTGTTCCCATTGCCTAAGGGTGCTATATGCTTGTTGTGTTGAACACGTGCCAGATTGATATATAATTAAGAGGTGGTGTAAGGGCATTAAGGATGGTGACAAGCTTGAGTTGGGATCATCTACTAGTAAAGATAATGTGGGTTGTTCTTTTGTTTGGAAGATGCAAATTTGAGGAAAATAAATTCAATAACTACAACTAGCCAAATGAATAAGAATGCAAGGGCTCATTGTGAAAAGTGTTTTTTGGAACTTAAGGAGCTAGTTGAATTTGACGTGGGTTCTATACATTGTGATGAAGACGGACATGAGAAGGTCTTGAATTCATTACCGAATGTGCTAAATCCTCTTGGTTCTCATCAAAAAGATGTTAGGAATAAGAGGTTTAAGGGTATTGTTGAAAGGAAATGTGATCAAGTTAAACGAAGGAAGTCAAAGAAGTTGTCAAAGAATGATGTGGGCTCGTCCACAGCACCATCCTAGGTATACTTTGTGTAACAAATGTGTTGAAGTTAATATTATTTTGTTGAAAGTATCCTTGTTGATTTTGATTGATTACATCATAGATTGTTGCTATTGCATGGTTCGCATCTTATTAAAGTTGCCAGTGACTTCTCTTTTAATCTTGTATTATATGAAGAACGGATCATGTGTTTCTAATGCTCCTCTGCATGCTGGCATTAGTTGTTCACAAATGGTTCAACAAGTATACTTCTATTGACATTTTTCTTTTTTGCAGTTATTTTGTATATGTTTTGTTTTTAATTAATATTTGATTTTAATAGCAGATTACATTGTCGACGTTTAACCATTTATCTTTTTAGTTCCGCATGATCAGTATCATGTGGGTGAGGTACATTATAATTTGGGTTCATTTTCATTCATTTTTTTGGTCATGTTTGTCTATGCCGTTTGAACTGAGTGAGTACGTTTAAGTTATTTTTGTAACACCCTTGAATAGTGTTGTGAATCTTGTAATTGATTTATTGTGTTTTTATCTTTTTATGTAGGGCTCTTTTCCACTGCCATCTTTTCATCCGACGTACTATTTTCATTCAGCTAACAGCAATTCAGTGTTTATGCCAGTCATGGCACCGCCTGTCTTACAACAGCTCTATTTTGATGTTATTCATAGAAATGATAGTCATAATGATAAGTATTAAAATAGTATTGCGGAGTTGGAGACACTTTATATTTTTATTGTTTTGACTTTGTGCTTCAAAATATGTAGTGAGTCAGACTATGTGACTTATGATTTGGACATATTTCAATGTTGATGGTAATTTTTGGTATTGATTGAATGTACTTCTTGTTTCTTTTAAGTTCTAATAAGAAGCAAATTTTGTAGTGGACCTTCTCCCTTCATACGCTGAAGTGGTGAACTAATGCAAAATCAATAGTGAGCCATGTATCACTTACACGTAATCAGATTTGGGGTGTTTTAGAGTGCATGAAACTCAAATGCTTAGTGAACTACTTCAAAGCTTTCAGTGAAGCATTTTAAACTTATACATATTCAGAATTATTCAACTTCGAGACATCGATGGAAATATTTAAAAAAAAAGATTGAGGTAATTTAATGTTTGTTGTTGACTTTCATAGTGACCAATATTCTATGCATTAGTGAACTCCCCTTTTAAAATTCCCAGTGTCCTGTGCTAGATTTAGTGTGAATGCCTATTATGCTATGTAGTGATCATTCCTAATTTAGGCAGTGAACTAATGCAAATTATTTAGTGATCCAAGTTAAACTTACATATATAGCATGATTTACAGTGAACTTTATTCAATTTCCTAGTGAACTACATCAAAGCCCTTAGTGAACCAATTAGACATGTCACCTATGCAGAATTTAGTCATCCAATTTGTGTGTCCAACATTTTGAGAATGTAGTGAATAATTATAAAATGCACAGTAAATTGTTGTTTATTTCATAATTGTTTAGTTTATTATCTTTCTAAAATTTCCTGCTTTTGATGTCTAGTGTGTTTCTTTGTTATGTGTTTGTTTGTAGTTGTGGTCAACACTTGGGCATTAGGTTATATGTGTACGCACTATGGGGAGTAGATTTTGTAAGACATTGTTGATTTAGGAACGCACATTAACAATTAATAAGTATAGAACACTTTCAATAAATATTGAAAATGAAGATATGCTTTTGTCATATACTAAAAGTTGTACATTAGGAACATTGTGTGCCCTATGCACGATTGTTTTGAAATAAGTGAAGTACCTGATAGTAGGGTATTTCTACAGCTGTAAGTGTTGCACTACTTTTTCCCTTTACTGGAAGTCTTCTTTTGCTGCTTCTTGTACGTGCACCCATACTTGATTAAGTTCACTGTCTAATATCATTGTTGCGTACCTTGAACGTAGATGTTTGACAAACTCTTCTTGCATTTTCGACATGTGCATTGGACATAAGCACTTTTAAATGTAATGTGTGTTTTTGAACTTTGAATTTGAATTACAGTTTATTTGAAGTTGATATTGGTTCAGGAACGAAATGTATAGGTTACCTTGTTGTTTTCGAAACCCGTTGACCAGTACTTGACACTTCCTCCCTGAAATGACTCCATATGACATATGGCATAAATTCTGCAATCATGTATGTTGTTGTTATCTTGCCAAGATAGATTCCAAAATATGAGGATAAATTTCCTAACATCAATCCTTTTTTAAATCGTCTATTCAATAATTAGATTGCGAATGAGTTTGTCTGCACATAATTTCTTAATGTTATGGGGTGATACTTTTGTATATGAGTTAAGGGTTTTGTGTTTGAGGTATCTTTACCATGGCCATCGCACAATGCTTATATCTGGATGTGGCATTCTCTCCTACCAAGCCATTGTCAAGTATAATTATTTTCTTACCTTTAAAGTCATAACAGAGGACAAAAAAATGATGGTCTTGAAGCATAAGAAAAAACACTTGCATGTCATAGAAAATGCATGAGATTAAGTATATTCAGGTGTACTGAGATAGTTATAGTGAACTGCAAATGGCTCTATGATGAACGACCTGACATGTTATAGTGAACTATCGTCTGATTGAATGTGAAAGAATACCCATATTAAATAAAACTTCCTAGTGAACTCAGTGAGCTAATGCAAACTTTATACTGTACTGAATAAGACTTGCATATGGACACAAGTAGTATGTTGCCTGTGTTCTGTACTAGATTATTCAGTGATATGGCTAGCATATACTAAGGAGAATAATGAACATGCTTCGTTTACATGGTGAACTAAATAGTGAGGATCACATATTGTAAAAGAAGCTAGTTGCATTCATTATACTATGAACCTTGTTCATGTCTTTTGTGAACTAATGCAAACTATCTAGTTTTTTAATTACCACTGTCACATTCCATCTATTTGCATCTTTTATGGGTGACTTTGTTAAGTCCTCAGTGCACTAGTTGTCAACCAATAGTGAATCAATTATGAGTTAAACATATACAAATTGTCCAACTGTTACAAATGAAGGCAATTTTGTTTTTAGTTTCAATGGCAATCAAAATGTATAGTGAATATTCATCAGGCACTTAGTGAACTCAATCATTGTACTCAGTGAACTAATTGATGATTCATAGTGAATCAATTACAAGTTACACATATACAAATCATCCAACACATGAAGGCAAGTTTGCATTTAGTATCATTGCTAATCAAAATATAAAGTGAACCATCATCAATCACTCAGTGAACTCAATCATTGTACTTAGTGAACTAATTGACCACCCATAGTTAATCAATTACAAGTTACACATATTAGTGAACATTCATTAGTCACTCAATGAACTCATTCAATGTACTTGGTGAACTAATTAGACATTACATCTAGTTGCATCTAGTTGTACATATTCTACAAGCAGTGTTATGGAACTTACCAATTGGGCTTCACCCAATTTCATCCATTTATACTCTTTGAAGATGCTTGATAAATCCAATGTTTCATTCTCTATGGCCATCTGGAAATGCAAAGTAGGCATTTAAATGTTAATGATCAAAATTGTGTTATAAAAAGAGAACTATGTTGTATGTAATGTGTTATGGTCTTTCAAAAATGTTGGTGGTGAAGAACATTCTTTTCCTTGCCATCAGATTTCTTCGCCTTTCCATCCAGTTAAGTAGTAACATAGTACATCAGCTATGGACTTGTCTAAGTCCTGCTCTGTTCCAGCCAATGTTTCAAATGCTTCCTAGAATATCCACAATTTTGTGTCTTCCTCCTCATGGGCATACTCAAATAGTTTCTTCCTATATTTTAGATTGTAGTCATTAATTCTTTAAGGAGGAGAATATGAACAAAGTATAATACGAAAAATTGTGTCTGTGTGTGATGTTGTTGTAAAGTGTAAAACTTACATTGATGGGTGCAATTCATGTGGTGGCAGGAAAGCATAGTCCACCAACATCAGCTGTTCATGAGTTAGCCGATCCCTAACCTCTCTGTAATCTTGAAGATATGGCGATCGACATTGAAATAGCACTTATGTGACCATCCTCTTCGGCGGTTGCCGTTTTACTACTTGCTTTGCTTTATTGATTTCATGTATTTCTGCTGCATTGTTTGTTCCTTTGCTGGTTTGAGGTGCTTTCTTAGAGTTGACATCGTGTTTAGTACCCTCATCCGTCTGTTGCTTGGTTGATGCAGCAGCTCCCCATTGTACTCGAATTGTGTAGGGTGTGCTGAAGGTACTGGAGTTGCTTCTTGTTGAAGTGATATTCCAGGGTTGAAACTTGGTGGGCTGCAAACCACCCTTTTCCTGTGCTATATTTCCTCTCTAGCTATGCTCTCTAGTTTGTCAAGTTGTTCGAGGAACTCTGGGCGATATTAGTATGCGTCATCTGGGGACATGCACTTTTGTACATTCTCATTTGCAGCTCCTGTGTGTCTAGTGTGGGGTGGAGACTTCTGAGCTTACATTTCTATTAATGTCTCCCCTTGTTACACTGGAGCTTCTTTGGTCACATTATCCTATGCATAAGGTATACGTTAATTTGGTGAAGTGATATTGGAATATAACATTAGTAGCTTACAGTTGTTAAGTAGCAATTACATTTGAGATTGCAAAAACAGTTACGCATGGTTTGTTATTTAGATAGTTACCTGAATTGGATCATCATTGACAAGAATGAGGCCTTCACGTTGTCGATTACGGTGTGGGCAGAATGGACAGCGTTGCTCTTTACTTGGTCTTGCCCGAGACATCTCACTGGTTCCTCCTTTTTGTGGTTAGCCTCTTTTCATTTCTTGTATGTTTATGTCCAAATCCACTTCTGCTAGGCACATTATTGTTTGATAGTCAATTCTCTCTATTATCCTACCTTTCCCATATCCCCCTGATAGTTGTTCACCTTTGTCTCTGTTTCTCACCTTATCTGTGTCCTAATTAATGGCAATTGGGAAGGAACTTTCAACCTTTCTTCCTTTGAATTGCACTCTATCCATGTAGAATAGCTGTCATAATAGTACCATATATCATATTAGAGTAAGTTATGTATATGTATGAATAGCAATGTTATTGAGGTGCATTAATGTAACTGGATGCTAATGTATGTGTGTTTCTGATGTTCACTTCTATAGTGAACTACATTCATTATTTTAGTGAACTATACGATAAAAACAAGTGAATTAATGCAAACTACATAGTGAACATATAGAAATATTAGACAGTCTAGTACTTCACGTACTCTTCATTGGGTACGCTTTTAAAGGGAACATTCATTAATTCCTTAGTGAAGGTATTGAAATTTATTAGTGAATCTCATTCTCAAAAGCAGTGAATAGTATAGTGTAATATCATTCTACAGTTAGTTATGCATATGTATGAGTATCTATGTCATTAAAGTGCCTCATTATAAATTAAGGCTGTTGTAGGTGACTTTCTATTGTTCACTTCTACCGTGAACAACATTCATCACTTTAGTGAACTTTGTCATACACACTAGTGAACTAATTTCTTAGTGAAGTTATGGAAATTTAATAGTGAATCTCATCCACAAAACCAGTGAACAGTAGTAGTTTTATAGTGCATTTATATGTGGCATTTAGTTCTAATATCCTTTTGATTTTAAAGTGAATATTCATCACTTCATTACTGAACTGCTGCAAAGTCAATTCTAAAATAATTGAATTTTGCATATGCACATAACTACCATATTTCTAAATGAACCTTAACCATCTTCAGTGAATTGTATAAAACTTTCATTCATTGAGTGTGTCTCAGTGCATTATGGAGTCATATAAGTATAACCTATAGTGAACTATACTCCATTACTCGGTGAACTTGTCAAAATATCAAAGTGAACAACCCTCAATTCCTCTATTTATTAGTCCAATGCAAATGCTACAACCAGAAAAATTTACATATACACAGAACTTGCATGGGTTTCAGTTAATCTTTCTTATGTACTTTGTGAATTTATTAAAACTGCACAGTGAACCTCACTCTCTTACTGAGTGAACTAATTCATAGTGCATCGTGCTTGGTTATATATTAATGTAATGGCTTATAGTGGTACTTACCATTAGAAATAACAGCAATCCTGTGAAGAATTTGTTAATTTCTTTTTCTACTACCGCATCGTTCAAGCACTTAATGGCATATGCACACCAATTCTAGCGTTTGATTTCATCGATATTGCGCAAATACTTGACTAACCAGAAGTGACAAGTGCCATTTGCATTTCCTATGATACAACTAGATATTACATATGTTATGAAGTCGGTGATGAACTCATGTCCGTGACCCCCACACACTAGGATTACTTCATCCATGCTCCCAATTGGGGATCCACCTCTTTTAACATTCCATCTTCTTCTCCAAAGATCTAAGAACTCTATGTTAGCATTTGATGTTTGCCCTTCAATTACTTCAAACTCTCCCATAGGTAACCCTGGTGTTGCGTACACATCCTCCTCATCTATTAGGAGTTTGCCATTGGCTAGGTTTAGTGAATTGTCCCCAGGATCATATTTTTCTAATAGCCACCTTGCTAATTTTTTTGGGATAAATTTTGTTCTAGCTGACAAAAGTCCTCCAAACCCTATCTCAACTATGGCTGACCATTGTTCGTACTCTGGCCTTTCTACCAATCTTAGAAAGCCACCCAGGGCCATTCTATGCCTGAGCAATCCACTCCATTATCTAGTTGTTATAAGTATGAGATCAGTACTTTCACTTACTGGTTCTTCAACATTAACACGCCTGAATTGCACTTCTTTTTTGGAGTTCTTTTAGGTGCTCTTTTTAGTGTTGGTTGAAGACTGTGTGAATGATGTTGCTTCCTCTGTCTCTTCCTTGCAGGCTCAGGCTCAGGCTTAGGCTCAGGTTCATGCTCATCCTCTAGCTCTGGCTCATGCTTATTCTCTGGCTCATGCTCCTCCTGAGGCTCAAGCTCAGATTGATTGTTGCAAAATCTTCTTTGTCTTTCAGCTTCATCCATAAATATCCTGTAATACACAGTTGTCGTTATATTTATAAATAGTTTCTAGCATAGCTTTGCACATCATGTCATAATGTAATTAGGGCTTCTTTATGTTGTTCACTTTTTCCTTTAGTGTTGTTCATTGTTAATTTATTTTCAATTTCTTGCTCACCGACTTCATAGCTACTTAAGGTTTGTTCACTACTGCTGTGATTGTCGTTCATGTTGGGTTTGCCCATTTCATTTTTGCAATTTTCCCGCCAAACCACATCATCCAACATCAACAGGTGTATGTGCTTTCAAAATTCAGACTTGCCCTATTTCATTCAGTTTTTCGCATGGTGTTTTTGATCATTAACAATTCTCCACTCACAAGATTACTCCATACCCAATCACTTAAGATTTTGTCCTCCTATTTTGCGTTTTCTTTCAAAAATTTCAACACAAATCACATAGTGACTTACCTGGATTTCGTCTTGTATGTAAGGTTAACTGCAGATTTTCTTGCCATGTTATCATTCGTCGAATTTTTGGAGCTAGTAGCATCTTTAGCCTGCATGCATTCCTCTAAAGCTGCCATGGTTGATGGTTCATGTCTAATACCTGAGATTTTGCTGTTCGTGTTCTTGCTGCTCTGGAAGCTTGCTCTTGCGTTGATGGTGGAAGAAACGGAGGTGAGGCAGAATTTGTGTAGTTGGAGGAGTGCTGGTGAACTGAAGTTTGAGGGAAGTTGACAGCTGACGGTTATGGGAAGTGGGATGTGGCGGTTTTGTTTTGTTTTTGAATTTTGTTTTTTAGCTTGTTTTTGATTTACGGTTTTTTTGATTTTTAATATTTGTCCTCGCTGGATTTTGTTGTCCACGTGCACCTGGGAGTATAAACTCCTAAGTTTACAATATATGTATTGGGTTGAGGTTGGTGACATGCATGTGTGCGTGTACATTCTTCAATTACGGCCATAACATTGTATGAAATAAATTCCAATCAAAAAATCAATAAGCCACTTTGGCATTTTCTTCTCATTCACCCTAACATATTCTCATGTCATTCAAGCGCAATCGTAACTAACTTTGCCCTGGCTCTTCAATTTGCTTAACAGTTGTATTATATATATATACACA
>NCQV01101697.1:4987-17527 GCA_002740545.1 Lophocereus schottii
CCACTGGTCATTTTTACTATTCCTTTTTTTGTTTTAGTTTAAAAAAAGAAAAATAAAAGAAGAAAAGAGTGAAAGAAAAAAAACCAAAAAAATAAAAAAGAAAGAAGAGTAAAAAAGAGTCTTAGAGTACAGAGTGATAGGTATTCCCTTAAGGCATACACCATTGGGTTCGACCTATAAGGCAATATTACTATTGAGAAAGCTTGTTTCCTAGGTTAATGAGTCAATAAAGCAATTTGCGTCAATCAGTGGCATTGAGTCAGACTCTAGTGAGCCTAATTTCTAGGCGATGGCTCACTTGCATATAGCGCACTATGAAGGATTCATTGTTGTGATGGTTTGTAAGGGTACAAATTGGTGTTTGGATGCCATCATTGGGGACTGAGAGTCTTGATATGTAAATTATGTTTGTGTATCATTTGATGTTTAAGCTATAAACATAACATGTTGACCGAGCATATAAGGCCTTTAATATATGTTTTGTAAAATTCAAAATGATTTTTTATTTTTATTTTTCTTTTCCTCTTTCTTTTTTAAAATTTTGTGGGTATACCTTCTGTAAATTCTCACAAGACCATAGGCTTATAATAGGAGTAACCTAGGGTTTTAACTAACTTGTTGCACGTCGTAATTGCAACCTTGATTCCTATAAAAGTAAGCTAAGGTCTTAGGTAGATTTTCTCTTCTTTTGCATACTCCAAAATGAGCAAAATCAAGTTATGGTTGTATATTTTTGGACACCAAAAATGACCATTTAGATACTTCTAATAACTTAACTTTTGATCATATTCGAGACTATTTTTGAGTTTTATTTGGTTTTTATGTGTTTGTGCATGGATTAACGATTTCTTCAAATATTATGGTGATGCACTTCTAGGTCCCAAAGGTTGAAACTAAGAAGAGATCTCAAGTAGTAAAGTCAAGTAAAAAAGAAACAAGTCACAGTTGCAAGCTGTGAGCATGAACGAGATAGGCTAAGCTCACTTAGATAAGATATCACCACCATGCTTACTTAGTGCTCACCTAAAAATCCAAGTGAGATAAGATATCATCACTCAAATGGACTTTAAGGACTCTTGATCACCACTCTTGGTAGCAAAGCTAGAGATAAGCAAGAGAGATAACACAAGAGGGAGTTTGAACTCAACCTTTCAATTAATCACCAACTAAGTTCCAATCTAAGGCTTTTCCACATATAAAGGGGCTGTCAGAAACAGTAAATATGAAGTCAAAATCCACTTTACACGTCTAAGGGAAAGGGGAAACCAAAAGGCAAACCTCGTATAAAAAGCAAAAGCAAAAAGCTAATGGTTACTTTTCAGAACTGCTGGCTCAACTTCAAACAATCATATCTTCCAAAATACATACCCAAAATGGGTGATTCAAAAGCTAAGAGAAAGCACTAAATGTATTTCTTCAGGAAAGGTGTCATTCATCCTTGGACTCCTCGCCATTGTAGAGATATTCGTGAAGAAGGAGGAGAGGTCTGCTGTTGGACTCGTCAGTACCTGTTCTGGTGTTTCTCCCTTTTGGATAATTCCCCTTGATCTTAACCTTGAATCTTCATATTTCCCTCTTAGTCCACTCAAAAGGGAACTCAAAAAGTAAAATTTTAAGTTCCTAAGGCAAACCATGGTAAAGGAAAAGAGGTTCCCAAAACCGGGTTGCAAATTGGCCTGGTTGGGCAGAATTGATAGTTTGTGTTTGGAGGTGGATTTGAAGGGGCGAGTGAAGTGTTTCTCGAACATGTTCTTGATCACAAAGTGAAAGGATTGTAAAAACGCAACCCACTTAGCATGCTGTGAGTTAAACTTGTGTTGCCCTTGGTTGCACTTTAGGGCCTCATGATCTGAGCGCAAAATGAACTGATTGGCTATCAAATAGTGAGTCCAATGTTCAAGGGCACGGATGATAGCAAAGAACTCCTTATCATATATTGAATACCTTCTTCTTGCATCACTAAGCTTCTTACTAAAGTAGGTAAGTGGATTGCCTTCTTGAATCAAGACCGCACATATCCCCACTTTGGAGGCATCACACTCTACCTCAAAGACCTTGTCAAAGCGTGAGAGAGCTAGGACCGGTGCATGAGTAAGCTTCTCTTTGAATTCCTCAAATGACCTTTTAGCTTGACTTGTCCAAACAAACTTAGTTCCCTTGAGAACCTTGGTCATAGGGGCGGTTATTGTGCTAAAATTGCAGATGAACCTCCTATAAAAGTAAGCTAACCCATGAAAGCCTCGAGCATCATGCATGGAGGAATTAATTGACCAAAATTGGATGGCCTCAACCTTACTTTGATCAACTTGTATCCCTTGGGCTGAAACAAGGTAGCCAAGGAGTACCACTTCAAGTGAAAAGAAAGTGCACTTCGTAAGGTTGTCGTAGATCTCTCCTTGTTCAAGGATCTCCATGACTTGCTTTAAATGCTCATAGTGCTCCTCCTCGGTTCTGCTAGAAACCAAGATGTCATCGAAATATGCAACAACAAACTTGCTAAGAAAGGCCTTGAACACTTGGTTCACAAGCCTCATGAAGGTGCTTGGTGCGTTGGAAAGATCGAATGACATAACCAACCATTCATAGAGTCCCACTTTAGTCTTGAATGTTATTTTCCATTCATCACCTTCCCAAATCCGAATTTGGTAGTACCAACTTCGTAGGTCAATCTTTGAGAAGTACTTAGATCCATGGAGCTCATCTAACATATCCTCCAACCCTGGTATGGGATACCGATATTTGATTGTGATTTTATTGATGGCTCAGCTATCCATATATATCCTCATGGTCCTATCCTTCTTGGGGACAAGAAGAGCGGGGAACGGCACTGATGCCTCAAGCTCTCTCAGAATAGGCCCTTGGAAATGAGCTCTTCCACTTTTCTTTGAATCTCCAAGCTGTCTTTAGGATTCATTCTACAGGTGGTTTTGTTGGGAAGGATGGCTCCAGGGATGAGATCAATTTGGTGTTTGATGGCTCTTTTCGAGGGTAATCCGGAGGGAATCTCATTGGAAAAGACATGGGAGAAAGTTTGAAGAAGTTGTATAGCAAGAGGGTGAGAGGGGCCTCGGGTTGGCCATTTTGTAAAGGGGTAAAAGGGATCATCTCCTTAAGAGGCTTGAACTCATGGTACTCGGACTTTAAGGAGGGTAAGGAAAGACAGGTATACTTCCCCACCTTTGAGAGTCTCCGTGGATTTAGGTTTGGCAATTTATTATGGGCTAGGGTGGCTAAGGTTATCTTGCACCCATCTTTGTGGAGGGTGTAGGTGTTTTGGAAGCCATCATGCATGACCTTTCGGTCATATAGTCAAGGTCGTCCTAAAAGTATGTGACAAGCATTCGTTGGGATGATATCACACCATAACTCGTCATAATAGCTCTTACTAATGGACAAGGAAACCAAGCAACAATGTGAAACTTGTAATCCTTTACCTTGGTTAAGCCATTGAATGGAATAAGGTTGGGGGTGTGCCTAAACCTTGAGAGTGAGCTTCTTCACCAAGGTAGTAGAAGCCATGTTTGTAACTCCCCCCCTCCACAATAAGGGAACACAATCGGCCATGGATGGTACACCTTGTGTGAAAGATGTTTCCCCTTTGTTTTTCATGGTTGGCAACTTTGTGACCACTCAAGGCCCTCCTCAGAACAAGTAACTCACCTTCATCCCCTTGTTCCACATGCTCATCCACTCCTTCTATCAAATGAACCTCCTTGTCACTCCCTTCCTCCCTAGTCTTAGCCTCCTCTAAGGGTTGGTACTCAGCCAATGTAATAACCTTTCTGTTAGAACACTTCGAGGCAATATATCCAAAACCGTACTGAACCTCCTTATCATTCCCTTCTTCCCTACTCTCAGCCTCCTCTAAGGGTTGGTACTCGGCGAATGTAATAACCTTTCAGTTAGAACACTTCAAGGCAATATGTCCAAAACCGTGGCACTTATAATATCTCCTCTTCTCATAAGGGTTCAAGGGTGGTTTTTGGCCATTTGGCTTGTGGTGTGAGGGTCCCGAGGGTGGATTTTGCAGTTTAGGAGGTGGAGTGTAACTCTCCTTGTTGAAAGGGTAGCCACGGGTTAGGGGTTTTAGGGGGTTCTTTTTTGAGTTTGGCTTTCTTTTGGAGTTCAACTTTGTGGACTAAGGAACACACTTTATAAAAGGTAGCATAGTGTTGTAATTCCAAAACATTCCTTATGGACTCATTCAACTCTCCCAAATACCTTACTATGGTATGGTGATCACTCTTTCTTAAGTCACAAGTCATAATGAGTCTTGCAAACTCACAAGTATACTCCTCCACACTCTTTGATTCTTTCCTAAGGTATGTAGTTTGGTGCAATTGCCTTGTAAGTAATGGGGCGGGAGAAACTTGGCTTTAAGTTTTTCCTTCATCTTCTTCCAAGTTCTAACCTTTCCCTTCCCTTTTCTAATTCTCTTAGACAAAATGTTACTCCACTAAATTGATGCATACTTACGGAGTTTTAAGGCCACAAGTTTGACCTTCTTATCATCGGGAACGCCCTTGTACTCGAACACCCTTTCAATCGTGTTGAGCCACTCCAAGAAGTCATCAAGGTCTAATTGCGCTTCAAACTCTGGGATCCTAACTTTGAAGTCCATGGCATGATGGTTGGAGCTTCTACTTCTCCTTGGCCTCTTTTCCTCCCCCTCTTCACTAGAAGCGTGGGTGTGAGTCTCGGTCTCACCTCTCAAGGGTTCGGCTTCACTAACTGAATGGGAGCCGTGGATCTCCTTTCAGTTGTTTTTCATTGATTGCTCTAATTGCTTCCTCAAATACTCCAGTTGAGCATCTCGCTCAACATTACAATTGAGGTGTTGATCGAACTTCTCTTCCAAAGATGTGCTTGCAGACACCATGGAAATGAAAGTAGTCGGGTTCTTTATGGGGTGGTAATGAGTTAGTTCAAAGGCTTGTGTTTGGGGTTGGAAGCTTTGGCTAAGAGGGTAGCCTAATCTCTGATACCACTTGATGAACTTCTAGGTCCCAAAGGTTGAAACTAAGAAGAGATCCCAAGTAGTAAAGTCAAGTACAAAAGAAACAAGTCATGGTTAGCAAGCTATGAGCATGAACGAGATAAGCTAAGTTCACTTGGATAAGATGTCACCACCAAGCTTACTTAGTGCTCTTGTAAAAATCCAGGTGAGATAAGATATCACCACTCAAATGGACTTCAAGGACTCCTGATCACCACTCTAGGTAGCAAAGATATAGATAAGCAAGAGAGAGAAAACACAAGGGGGAGTTTGAACTCAACCTTTCAATTAATCGATAACTAAGTTCCAATCTATGGCTTTCCCACATATAAAAGGGCTCTTACAATCAGTAAAAATGAAGTGAAAATCCACTTTGCACATCCAAGGGAAAGGAGAAACCAAAAAGTAAATTAGTACAAAAAGTAAACAGCTGACAGTTACTTTTCAGAATTGCTGGCTGAACTTCAAACAATCATATCTTCCAAAATACATACCCAAAAGGGGTGATTCAAAAGCTACAAAAAAGCCCTAAATGTCTATCTATCGGAAACGTATCATTTATCCTTAGACTCCTAGTCCTTGTAGAGATACTCTTGAAAGAAGGAGGAGAGGTCTGCTACTGGACCCTTCAGTACCTATTCTGGCATTTATCCCCTTTTCGATGATTCCCCTTGGTCTTAACCTTGAATTTTGATGTGCCCTCTTAGTCCACTCAAAATGGAACTCAAAAAGTAAATTTTAATTTCCTAAGTCAAACCATGATAAAGGAAAAGAGGTTCCCAAAACCGGGTTGCAGATTGGACTGGTTGGGCAGAATTGATAGTTTGTGTTTAGAGGTGGATTAGAAGGGGCAAATGAAGTCCTAATGACTTAGAATTTGCTTTATTAAAAAGCTAACTTAAGCTTAAAATCCTTTGCAAGAGTTCAAACTTACGTCACCCCAAAGTTAGGTAACCAAGGTCACAAAGTCATTGCCTTTGCTGTTCAGGCCAGAGGTGGGATTGGACATAGTTCTCAATGAGTTTCTTTACCTCTTGGATTGTTGCTTGGACTTTCTGGGACCTTGAATGATCTCGATTTTGGACATTGCTCCCCTTGGGTGCATTATATGGTCATTAGCTTGGCATGTTATCTAATTGGAGTAAATCTTAGAAATTTGTAACTCATTGAAAATTGAAAATCAAGTGAACTCCAAGCAATTTTCTTATTATGGAGACTTTCCTAATTTTAGTCAAGAGTGGAGAATAAGAAATTTTCTGCTACTAGAATTTGGAAAGTGAAGGATGATTATCTCTATGATAAAAGGAGGCTTTGGGCACCATAATTTTCATCTTTAGAATAGCTTAGTCTAGGTTTAGGGTAGATCTAGTTTAGTCAATTTCCTCTCAAAATTTTAATTCATGTATTTTAAATTTAATCCAAGTTTGAGGATTTGATTATTCAATTCAGTCTGCTTTTAATTTTCACTACCATTTCAATCTCTTTATGGTATCTTCTTCCCTTTTCTCTTCCCTTATCTTGACCTAGGTTTACTTCTTTTGGCTTCATTCTGTTGAATCTGCTATGAGTAGTTGTTTAGTCTGTAAATCTAATTATGTTTAGATTAAATTTAAATTTTTTAGACCAAATGAAATTTGTTTTCGCGTTCATGGAGTCCTGGGCAGCCATCTAGTGCGGTAAAGATGCTAAGAGTGGACCATCGGTTAAGAGGACTTGTGAGTTAGTTGGTTAGCGAGACACAACGAGGACATTGTGCTCTTGAAGTGGGGTTGATTGTAACACCCTGAATACAGTTGGGGAATTAATGGTTAAAGGATTTGAAACAACTACTTATATTACCAAAGGTACACATTTCTTTTCAGGGAATCCAGTCTTAAGAACTTTGCAGTTATGCATGCTTACTGTAGAGAGTAATTAGATAGGTGACCTCCTGGAAGTTTTATAGGTAGCGTGTGAGCGAGGATAAAGTATCCCAAAAAAGACTTGTGCTGATTTGTGGGACTAGTCAATGATTCTTGAAACTGTTCTAGGCAACTGTCTGCAGCCCACATGGGGGTGTTGACAAATACTATAAAACAAAATAATAAATGTCTTGTTACAAGGCACTTATTAGCCATCTTGTTTAGTTTAAATGTTATATTATCATGTATTGAATAAAAAAATGGCATGATTAAATAGAGATAAGGTACAACTTATAGATTTTGCAAATTCATCTTTTCATCCATGAATTTTGACTACTATTAAGTTATGCATATAATTATTCTCGTAGATATGGTTGATCTAGTTGCGGTGACACTTTTGCTCGTTTGACATAGCCAACAAGTACTGAAACTTCACAATTCATAATTAATTACAACTATAGAAAATTGAATTATCTTAAATAATATAATATATTAACTTACAATAAAATAAGATACTTAGAAAGTATCTTATAGTAAGAGATATATTATCACCTACTATGAATTATTAGGTTGCCCACTTCTCAAAATAAAAATAAAAGAAGTTGATATTGTTATATGATGACATATACATGTACCTATTCTTTTAAAGTTAATGCTGCCATATTTTATTATTAAGATTATGATATTATAATGGCTCTGTTCAGGAAAGTTAGTTGTTTAAGTAGCTCATAACTTTTTGAATAGTTGATACATATTTTAGTAGCGGAGAGCTATTTTGTTTTAACTGTTAGCAGATAGTTGTTTCATCAGCGGACAAACGAATGAAATTGTGTTCTGTAAAACTACTTGTTGATTTAATTGATGGATATAGAATGTCAAAAAAGGACACGATTGTTATCATTTTTGTTGTTGTGGATTTTCCACACTGGTAATATTCATTTATTATTAAAATATTAAATGTAAAATTACATCAACTTTCCAACATGTTTGAGGATTGCCATCGCCCTTTAAAGAAAAATAATAATTTATTGGAGGCTTTCATAGTAAACCGTAGAAGATTTCAAACAAATGGAATTAGTTAATTAAACAAATCATGTGAATGTGGCGGATAGCAATAGAACAACAAACTTGTGACGATGGGAGCATTCTTCTCAAACCCATCAACAGCATAGCCAGGGGCGGCAAAATCATATGGGGCAAAAAAGCAACTTTATTATTATTATTATTATTATTATTATTATTATTATTATAATTATTATTATATTGTAAAAAATGGCATTCATGCAAGGACCTAGCTGAAAGTGAAATCCAGAACGCTACATATTGTTGTGAAACGTTAATACTAGTAACGTTTGTAAATCGTTGCCAGAAGCGCTATGCATTGGTGTTAACCGCTAACTTACCGAACAATAAGGCTTAAAGTAAATAGTATTTTGACCAAAATAAAACACTAAATACTAGTTAGAATGCTACTGTCGGACAGACCCAATGTCATTGTTTCCAACAAAATACCAAACAAAGTAGAATCAATTGCGCAATATAATACACAGGAAAGATAGTGGAAGAGCGTAATGAGGGGTCACGTGCAGCTGGTTCTGTTCCTACCTCCTGCAGCCCTTCGCTCTGAAAACAGGAGTGGAAACTGGTGGACACACCCCTTTGCACGGAAAATGACAGGAGCCATCATAATTTTCTCTCAATGGCACGGCGAATAACTGGGAGAGAGAGAGAGAGAGCGCCTTGCTCCTTTTTTAGACTTCCTCCTCAAATTCTTTCTCCTCTTGCTTCTATTAGACGCACAGTACGTACCTTGTGATAAGATATTTTTTAAATGCCTTATTTAAAAATAATATATTATATGATTTAAATTTGTAAAATGATAAGCATCTTATCATAAGAAATATAGTTTTATGAGCATATTATCCTGGATTAAAAGTTATATTGTCATATGCAAATTTAAAAAAATAGTACAATTGAATAATAAAAGAATATTACTACTAACAAATTGTACAAAATTCTCTTTTCATCCATACTTTTTCACTATTACAAACTACACATATCATACATTTTTGTAGACAGAGTGTTGTTTGTACTTGGTGTCCTAGCTGATTGATCCTAAAAGTATAAAACATCACAATTGATAATGAATTGTGACTATTGAAGATCAATGATCTTAAATCATATAGCATTTTGACTTATGTTAAGGTAAGATATATACGAAGTGTTTTACTATAAAACATATATCACCTCCTTTGAAATCACAAATTTTCAATAGGAATTGATTAGCAATTGTGAAACCTGAATATTAGTCTTACTACACTAATAGGTGCAAATAACAGCCTAGTCGAATAGACCCTATCACTAAAACATATTACACGTATAATTTTATAATTGTAAAAAATTATAGACAAACAAATGATTCGACACAATTTATTAATGCTAACATTCTTCTAATTATAAAATTTCTTTTTTTAATTCAATGCACAATAATTTAATTTTCAGACCAAGACAAAGTTTTTATGGCAACAAATTTATCATCTCAGTTTGAACTTTAGCTAGTTACCTTGAAATGAAAATATTATTTGTTTTTAGTTACTTAAATTATCAGAGTCTTGTAATAAATCAAACATAGGAGATCGTTCATGTTCTTTTCTCCCTGATATATGTGTTTGATAACCTACTCTGGTTACTTTACACCTAATTCTAACGAACTAATTGGATGCTTTTTAGGGTTTGTCTTCATCCTCCTTCGGGATTTCAAATTTGGCACATCGTCAAAACTAATTGCCTTAATTAGAGAGCCTTGAGACATTTCCCTGAGGCTGAGTATCTCTTGTCCATAATTTTGTCAATCAAGTTAATTAATCACCCACTGCAAACTTCTGGGATGGCCGGATCGGCTTGTGACATATTGACGTCTGAAATGCCTCATCCGTACCCTTGCAAGTTCGTCCCTTAATCTTTGTCACATTAGAAGATGTTTTTCTATTTGTATCTTTCCTTTTTCTATCTGACTATTCGATTCAAATTTGGTCCAAAGGTGCCACCTAATAAAGATTTTTTCTGTACAATTGTTAAAATTTAAGAATGCTGGATTTAAACATTATGAACTGTGGGGCATATGTCTTTACTCATGTCTAGACTTATCAACAATAATTCAGGATCTAAAAATCGAACCAAATGATCCTGGCTTGTATTCAAACTGACTCACAAAAAAGATCAATGGATTTTAGCCTACATTCCAAGTTGACCCAATCAAAGGTTGAACCAAACCCAAATGTGGCTTGACCTGGAAGACCCATACTTGAGAAAACCCAAACTAAATTCATACCTGACCTGAGCTAGATGAGTAGAACTGTCCCTTACTAGATTTTGAATCAATCTGATTCTTACTAATTGACCTATATTCGAATCATATAATCGGAACACAGGTAGATCATTGCGACACTTTAGAAATCATAATTCATTTTATTTCTAACATTTAACCTAAATAATGTAGTGGACTTTCTAGTTGGGTGTCATCGTCGTATTCCTTGAAAGGAATATGAGGTAACGTATCAACCAATGAGCCTAGTTGGACATCAATGTTGTACGTCACTATTGCTCGTATATTGTACTGACCAAAACCTAATATACGTTAATTTCTTTAACTTAATAAAGTCTAATAAAAAATTGGTGCACTTTAACTCAATGTTGGGAACTTACATGTCTTGCAGAGCTCAACTGGCGTTAATAGCCTCGAGTTAAGAATTTTAAACATTGCCCATTTAATTATTTAATACAAAGGTAGAGAACGACTTAATCATAAGAATTTTGACGGGAAATATGTATATAAATAACAAAGTTTAGTTTGTCAAATGCCTATTTTAGTTTTACTCTTTAAGTTAAAGTAATTTTAAAAAACAATGAGCAAATATAGATACATAAGCTATCACATCACTAAATTAATTAGTTGATTAAAAGGAAAGATTATTATCTTCAAAAGTAAATAAAAATTTTAAAAAGTAAAAAAACCAACAGCAAAAACAAAAAAATTAGACAAATAAGCTGCCATGTCATTCAATTTAGCTAATTGGCTAATTATAACAAAAGAATAAAATCCTTAAAAAAAGAAAATAAAAATTTAAAATGGTGAAAAACCATTAGCCAAAAAATCTTGAAAAATAAAGGGGAAAAACAACAAATATGTGTAATTGTTCCCAAATTTCCCAAGCTAGGGCTAGGGATGTGAGGGGGGTTGGGAACGGGTCATACTTCCTGTCTCCATCCCCACTCAACTCCCTGCCTCCTGTCCCTGTCTCGTTTCCGGTTGCAGGGAAAAAATTCATCCACGTCTCCGTCCCCAACAAGGATTCAATCTCAACCAAGCCCCAATGGGATTTTTTACTGGCAAGCTAAGCACATCAAAAATTAACTTATTATCATTAGAAGTTACAAAATATTTAAGCACTACAAGAATTCAATAAACTAAAAGTAAATTTACCTATTTATCTAGAAGGAAGAGAAAGATTATATAGCTAGAGTTATTTTCAAGTAAACTTGCCCATTTAACGTTAATATTATGTTCTAAAATCAAGGGTTTATATGTAATTCTAATTGTAAATGAGGACGAGAATTTTTTTCCGTGTGGGTAAGTGGGGACGGGATAAAATTTCATCCCATCCCCACCCCATCCCCACTCAGGAATTGAATCTTACCCACGTCCCTGTCCTCATTTTCGTTGAGGACGGGGATTTTTCTTTAATGTGAGGCAGCGCCTTGAAGGGGACGAGGATTCCCCGCCTCATTGCCATCCTGAGGCAGCGCCCTACTCTTGGACCACCAACTACCATCGGCGTGATTTCCATGGCAGCCAATGCGACTGCCGCATCCTTTTGATCCTCTCTCCCTTCTTTCTTTCATCTAATGATTCAAGGCAAAACCTAAGACTCTTTCGTCCCTCTCTCATATTTTTGATTAATTTTATTAAATTCATGAAATTAGGACATTTATTGGTGTTAGATAAGTGTTTAAGCATGCATTGGGGTATTAATTTTGGTTGATTTAGATAGAATAGAATTAGGGCTCCGGGTGATGGATGAAAAGTATGGGGATGGGTAAGTAGTATGGAAGCATGTTTTTCTTTCTTTAATTTTTGATTAAGTATTATGTAGAAGAGAATTTGATTATTTGAATATTGCCATGATGAATCAAATTAAGGAAGATGTAAAAAAAGGGTAATATTAATGGAAATAAGGCGCTAATTGCTATTTTACAAAATGAGTGATGAAAAGAGGATCCTTGCAACTAAACAAAATAACATATAAAACCCTCTTAAAGCTTAGTGTTAAAAATCCTCTGGCCTACGATTTGGTATAATAGTTAATTCTTTGAAAATGAGGCAAATTATGCAAATTTTACCTATTTGACTTAACAATTTCACAATCAATAAGTGATCAAGAGCATAGAGTAGATAGTCGATGTTTACAACAACAAAAAAATTACTTGAATAGGAAAATAATAATAATAAATTTAATAATAGTAACAATAACAATGACAATAACAATAACAACAATGTTATTAATGTTAATATTAATATTAACATATATTAATATTAATGTCAATATTAGTGGGTGGATAATACATACAATTATATATATATAT